>PVIJ01010620.1:0-59195 GCA_004024925.1 Scalopus aquaticus | reverse complement strand
TCTAGACTCTTCGAAACTGAGTCTTAAGGTTGTGCTTTTGCACAATGGAAACCATCTCCCATCTATTCTATTCCTGAACAGCTGTACAAGAGACAAGGGAAGAAATCTAAGAAGTAGTCTATGACTCGATTTTTTACAGGTATTAACCGTAGGCCTATTACTATTGGCATGCATTTCGTGATGTAGACGTCAATTTATTGCATATTACAAAAAAAAAACTAGAGCCAAAATTAGAATTTGACTGTCATATTCGTGTTGAACACATACAAATTGATAGGAAATGACTAATTTTATTTCAGTAACATGACTTTTGTAAAAATTTGTTGACCAGTGTTATTTATACATGCGAGAACTGGGATATAGGCCAGAGGTGTGTGGGATGTGTGTGGAGGGGTGTGAGAGGATTCACCAGAGACAGAGTGGGGAGCAGAACAGGAGGAATGACTGACATACACTGCTGAGGGGAGCAGCGGGTGAGGTAGGAGAGGTCTGCTGCACCATGTGGGTTAGCTCCCTTGCTGGGGATTGAACTCATGCCACGGTGGCAAAATACCTTGATAGTTCTGAGTCTTTAACCCCTGCGCCACTAGGGAGGCTCAGGTTGGCCAAAGTTTTGACCCTCATCCTTGCTGGTCATGCCAGGAGCTTGCTTGAGCTTTGCAACCTTGGGAAGGAAACACATATTAAATAATCACACAAATAAGTACAGTGTTTAAAATGATGACACTATTAAATAAGGAGATTTTAGAGGCAATAGAGTGAGAGCTAACTTAGTCTAGGCATTGGCATCTGGGTTGAAATCTGAAAGATATTGTGGAGCTAAGTGGGGGGAGAGAGGGGCTAGGGTGGGGAAGAGCACACCAGGGGAATGGGACAGTCTGTGCAAACACCTTTAGACAGGGCTGAAGCCAGGTGCCTTCCTGGACTCTGAATGAGCTTCCTCTTTGGACTCCTCCCTATGCACCAAGTGCAGGCCTGGGCACACTGTGGGTGACCCCCAACCCATAGACCCCCACCAACTGCTCATCTGCTCCCAAGTTCAACCATCCAGGTGCTTGCACTGATTGCCTACACCCCTTGAGCTTATCTTTTGGCACAGTCAGCACTTCCACACAAGCTTCGCTCAGTTCTCTGAAGGTACAAGCTGCCCAAGTCTCCCTTGGGTCCTTCTCACTCCCCCCACCTCTCTCATACTGCCCTAGCCCTTTCCTGGGGTGGGGGCAGGGCAAGGATGCCAGAGGGAACCCACTGATGCTCCAGGATACAATGTGGCATGATAGCCCCTGGGTGGCCCTGGATCCAAGGGGGAAGGATAAACGGTATCCCTTCTTCCCTGGCAGGCTGAGCTGAGACTGTTTGTAAGGCTTCACAGGAGGCCCCGTAAGACAGAGCTAAGGTGACGCCATCTTGCTACCTGCGGGTACTGGTTACCCCTTCCCTGAGCCACTCCCCCATGCCACAATCTGCTTCCAGGCAGGCTTTCTCGAGGAGGCTCCTCCCTTATAAGCTTCTGACTGTGGCTCTGCCTAGGGAACCCAGACAAAAACAGCCCCCTGTGGGGATGACTCTGCACTGACCCCAGGATGCAGCTCCCCCGGGGGCCATGGGTTGACTCTCTCCAAAACAGGGGCTGCCCAAACCATTTGATAAGTAAAATACCATACAAAACTATTAACAAACACCAAGGGATTACTGAGGTTAAGAGGAAGGGGGGCGGAAGAGAGGGACGCGGGGATAGACGGGCTGATGGTAGGGGAAAGAAATAAAAGGAAACAAGAAAGAATGGGCAGTGGGAGGAGTCTAAATGGGGGGGCAACAATTGGAGACATTCGTGGTAAACCCACAAAATGGGGCATGGGGGGAGTGGCTTAGACACCTTGTTAACGATGAGAAACCTTGATCACCTTGTTCAAGGTGAAGTGAACCGACACCGCGAGCATCTCCTGATCTCAGGGTCCACTCCTCTGAGAAACACTGTAGGATGAGGATTCGGTGAGGTCACCTGAAGTCAGGGCGGGGAGAAGTATAAGGAAACATGAGGTTTCCCTCTTCTCTAGGAATTTTGATCATGGGCCGAAACAGACCAGTAGGTGCTAAGTACCCCATATTTTACGTTCAGGAAGTTGCCGGAAGTTGGGGCCAGCGCCAGTCACGTGTTTTCTAAGCAGACCCACCAGAGGAACAGCCCACCGGAGTTGCGGAAGGCCCAGGAGGATGGGCAGTGAGGGCTTCTCAGGCCGGCGTTGCCCCTCCGCTTGCACAGAAAGGGTAGACAAGTGCCTTCCCTCCCTGCCAACAAGAAAGGAGGGTCTGGGGGAGTTCCAAAGAATCACTTTTTAAAGCCGAAAGGGTCTACAAAACAGAAAGAGGCACTTCTCCCCTGCTGGCTGGCTGCCCTGGGCCCGTGCTGTTGAGAAAGGGGAGAGAGAAGTGGAAAGAGGCTGAGATGGAGAGGGGGCTAAGAAAAAAAGCCAAAAGCAACAGAGGCTGCCCCAAACCATTCCATTCTCCGGCAACAAATACTAGAGGGGCTTTCTAGACCGTTGGGCCTCAAGGCCCCTCTTGGCTCAGCGGCCACCTCCATTACTTAAGTGTCTGGTCTCAACACTGAGTCCCATGAATGGCCAGTGGCATGTTTACCAAGCCTGGGATTAGCCTTACTTTCTAACGGCAAGGACAACATGATACAGCGTTTGGCGACGGCTTGCAGGAAGATCAAGTGACAGATCCACTGAAACTGTTCGGTGACCCAAGCTCCCAGTGTGGAACCCAGAGCCACTGCATGGATGCCAGGAGCCCAGGGTTCCAACGAAATATGCCGTGGGTACCACACGACCCCACGCAAGCCCTGAACACCTGCATCTCTGCGTGTGAACTGAGGAAGGATGAGCCATTCTCCAAGGTCCTCTGCGCTCCAGCCAGAGGATCATGCTCCCTCCAGTGCCAGAGAAGACCAAGGTCAGGTGTGCCCTGCAGGCCCTCTTCCTGGATAACATTCTCCCTGTAGGATCATCCTTTCTAGAACACACCCATCAATATGTGCTGCTTGGTTGGAACTTTGGGTGAAATGTAGGTGTGTCTCTGAAACTTGATACATTATTTAACGAATCAGTGTACAAGAAAAGAATAGCCAAGGTCCATCCCAAATGCAGTGAGTCTGAATCAAGGTGTCTGGAAAACCATGAAAGTGCTGATGAAGTGGATGGTACCTTTTGGCTGTCGCTGACGCTGAGGTCAGATCCTTGTGTACAGTGTGACCGCTTGTTAATGTCTCTGTCAGTTGCGAGGTGATGAGGAAGCAAAGTTTTAAGCCTCTTGCAACCGAACAAGACCTTATGTTATACATATAGATGCCGGTTACTATATTTTAGTTAGATCCAGGGAAATGGTGAAGGGATCAGGGTTGATAGGTAACAATGTAATTCTTCCCCTTCAAAATAATGGTAAGAAAACAGGGAAAAGAAAGGGGCAGGAGGAGGGAGATGAGGGGAGGGAAGAGGTTCAGAAAAATGTTTCACACAGAACATCTCGTTTTCAGGGCTAGATTACTGACATTAAGCAGATGTTTTATGATCTTTCCAATTCACCTGGTAGTAGTTTTCCTGGGACCTGCAGTATATATTAAAACCTTGCAAATATACTTGGTATTTATTATATACAGCAGAGTCTAGCTTTTAGCTCAGATAATCATCTACATCAATGTCCCAGGAGACTTTCAAGGTCACATGGAAGGCAAGACAGTTCTTCACTAGGAGATAGCCCCCCTGCATTCCAGAATTCCAGGGCTCCCTCCAATGCCACCAGCACCCTCCTCAACATTGTGACCACCAGAAACACCCTCACACACTTAAGTACCCCCCTAGGGGCAGCCCCACATTCTTGGAGAAGTGATCCTATAAATACAGGCACCACATGCTGTCGGGTGGGCCAGGACAGGGCAGAGGAGTGGGGCATTTTAGCATCCCACCATTCTTTCTATGAACTTTTGTTTTTTAAAGAGATAATTAGATGCCATAAATTTACACTTTAACACTGCTTAATTTATGGGTCTTTTGTATATTCACAAAGTTGTGCAACCATTACTACTAATTGAAGAACATTTTCAACCCCCCAGAATAAAAGCTGTGCCCATGAGTACTCACGCCCATCCGTCCCTCCCCCGGCCGTCCCTCCACTGGCCGGCTTTCCACCTCCAAGGACCTACCTTACCTGGACATTTCAGAGCCACAGAACCCTGTGACATGTGACCTTCTCTGTCTGGCTTTGTTCATATTAAAATAATGTTTTCAAGTCTCACCTCTGATGCAGGGTGCATCTTCTTTCCTTAGTGCTTGCAGAACATTGCACCCCCAGTTATTTCTTGACTTATTTGTTGGTGGAAAGTGGAGCTGTTTTCTCTTTTTGGCTGTAATGCTGCTCTGAATGTGTGTATGTAAGTTTGTGTGTGGATAGGTTTTCCGTCTTTTTGGAAACACGGAGCAGTGGTTTGGTGTCAAAGTATATTCACTTTGAAACTCTCCCAGTAACTTACAGGGGTTCCACTATCTCCTTGTCCTTGCCAATATTTGTTATTATCTGTCTGTTTCACAATAGCCATCCTTATGATTGGGAAGCCCTCTCTCCTTGGCATTGAGATTTGCATTTCCCTAATAATTAGTGATGTTGAGCACCTTTTCATGTGCTTATTGACCACTGAGTGATTTTCTCCGGAGAACTGTCTATTCAAGTCTTCTGCTCACTTTTAAATTGGGCCATTTGTCTTTTGTCTTATGTTCTGGGGTTCATTCTATATTCTAGATACAAATCCCTTATCAGATATCTGATTTCCAGATATTTTCTCCCAGTCTGTAGGGTATCTTTTTACTTTCTTGACAATGTCCTTTGAAGCACAAAAGTTTATTTTGACTAAGTCCGATTCATCTGTTTTTCTTTGCCTGCCGGGTGCCACGGACTTTTGAACAGTTGTCCCTGCAGCGTCACCGCACCAGGCCAAGGAATGGAGGTTGCTGTGATTTGAATGAAAGCAACATCCTTCCATCTTCAAAGCCTCTTCCTTGAATTCTATTAACAGAGCTTCTCTAGATAAAAACTATACCTGCCCAAGATCACAAGCCCTCATTCTGGGTAGCGCCAGCCCTATCAGTCATTCACATCTTAGTGAAAACAACCCTATGGGACCCTTTTCTAAGAACAAACTGTGCTGGGGAGAATGTAAGGACCCTGAACACTGGGAGGAAGGGAGGAGGGACACATGAGTAGAGGCACATGGGAGGGCAAGCTGAGGTTCCAAGAGGTTAAGTGACTGGCCCAGCTCTCAGGTAAAAGATCACAGAGTGGATGGGCAGGCTTGTGTCCTGTTGCCTACAGAATTCAGCTGCGCTTTACTCAGGAGCAGTCAGCTGATTGCTCAGGGTCTGTTTCCAGAGACGCCCGCTCTCCTCCAGTGTCACAGCGCCCCCTGCTGCTCACTCCAGCTTTCTTCTGCAAGACCATTTAAGGCCAATGGGCTGCCTGTTACCAGACTGGGGTTTCCCCAAATAGAAGCTCCACTCTCTCACTAACACCCTATCTCCTGAAAGTCTTCCTGAAGTTTGGGGCAAAGCAGAGAAAAAGAATGTTTCTTTGTGGGCTTTTAGGAACCCCAAAACCCTGTATCTTCCTTGCCTCTTGTCACAAAATAGGTAAGAACTCTGGACTTAATTTCAGATGCTGGATATTAATGACCCAACACGAATCCTTCCTAGAAAGAAAAGAGATTAGACAAATTAGTAATTAGGAAAATGGAGCCACAGTGGGAATGTTCTTGGACCTGCATCCATCCTGGCAGACTTCCTGGAGGTGGTGAAAACTGAGGCAAATCTCACTGTCTCACAAGTTCATGTGGTCAAGTGACTGTTGGAAGGGAGCCTGGTTAACCCAGAGATGCTCATCTGAAAAGGATGATATTTCCCAACCTTGCAGGAACTTGGAGAGAACAGGCATGATAGGACTGTCACAATATTGAACACATATATTGAATGTCTACAGACCAGGCACAGTCATAAGTGCTTTGTGTGGGTTATCTCCTTTAGCTCCTTCCTCCTCCCACCCCACAGCAAGAACCCTATGGGGTAAGTCCCTTTACATGTGAAAACACAGAGCTTTCCGAGAGATGGAGTGAGTGACTTTCCTAAGGTCTCCCAGCAACTAAGAGGAGGAAGTGGAACTTGAACCCAGCAGCCTGACTCAGAGGCCTGTGTCATTCAGCCAAGCCACAGAGCTGCACTTCCCCAGGCAGAGAACCCCCGGCAGCGGTGCTCACTTTCCCACCATCTCCACACAGACAGCGCTCCTGGAGTCCTCGCTGGTGACTGTGCTCTCAACTGAGGCAAAACAGGAAGAAGAAAGTCTTCCTTTCTCCCTGATCCTAGCACCCAGAGGAGTCAGATGGAGGATGCTTGGAGCATAAACTGGCCTGGCCTGGTGAAGGACAGATTATCTATGTCTCTGTCACCCCCTCCTGTCCCAAAGGAGAACTTCATGGAACCACAGTCCTTGAGGAACACCCCAGTGCAGACTGGAAAAGGGGGTTATGAGCAGTGCTTCCCATGCCACCTGTGAAGAAAGACCAGGTTGTTGTTTTAACTTCCAATCTGGACCTATAGGTTTTGTAAACATAAAAAAATCAGATTAGTAAAAATAAAAGTGTGCTGCTTGAATGATGTGGCAATGTCAAATTGCTATAAAAGTTCCTCAGTGCCAACTCTCCAGTTCTGTCAGTGTTCCCTGTAACAAGAGCCATGAGCCAGCACAGGCCCAGGGACCATGCTTTGTGTAGCTCTGGCGTAAATGGCACTGTGCAAATGGCCGGCGCAAGGGCACGATGCCAGTGATGAGGAGCCCTTTCCTGGGGCACTGCTCAGCAGATGCAAAGGCCCCCACCATCAGGAGACGCGGATCCTGCAGGGGTGCAATTCTGGCCCTGTAATTGGAACAGAGGAGTGTGTTAGACCTGAGAGAACCCCAGGGACAATCCCCCAAAGACTGTCCAGAAGCCAGCCCCTGAGCTCTGCCCTCCTCAGAGCAGCAAGAGCCAAGGAAGCCTCTGGAAGTGCAGCTCCTTCCCCTGAAAAGCTGGGAGGTGGGAGGCGGGGGCCAGACCCTGATGGGGGGCAAGGAAGTGTGAGTCCAAAATTGGACGGCCATGTCACCTGCTACTGCAAGCTTCCTGGTGCACAAATGTGAAAAATGAAAGGACAGGTGCTCCCTATATCTAACACGCAGTGCTCAAAGACCTACTGCTGGCCCTCAGGACGGGGCAGCAAGGCTACTGCACTGCCAGGGGGAGAAACCAGACTAAGTGGAATGGAAGGGGGCCTTGCTTGAGCACTGTAGGCTCACCTCAGGGCTCCTTCAGCCTGGAGAGACCAGAGTGGGCCTCTGGGCCTGGTGGCCAGAGGATGGCTTACAGGGGAGAGGTGCTGCGGGACAGCTGGTGAAGACACTTGCTGGGAATTAAGGAGCTCTTGAGGGAAGGAAAACCCACCCCCTCCATGTCCACGCGCACACAGCCAACCACCCTCATCTTGCCCCGCTGTGTCTGGCCCCACCCGCCTTTAAGTAAAGCAAACCCAACCTCTTGAAAGAAAGCAAACAGCTATGAAACCAGGAGCAAGCTTCCCGTCCGCTCCCGCCAAGGTGAACAGGCTGCGAGTTTGTTGACAGAGGAAAAAAGTCATCAATTTTTCATTACCCAGCATAGGCAACAGACTGTCTTGGGATGTCAACAGTTTCCAAGCAACAAAGACAAACCAAATACACTCCCCTCACCTGAAGAGAGGTTTTCTTTGCAAGCACCGGCTTGGATGGAGAGCAGGGGGAAAGCCAGAGGTGGACACAGGTGAAACCACTTGGCAGCTGCTGCGCCCCATCCAGATGTGAGGGTTTGCGGTTGTCTGTGATGTCCCCAAGCCCATCTTGGGGGAGGATTCAGGCACAAGATGTCGGAGCCCGGGCGCGGAGAGCTGCCGGCAGGGCTTGCTCACCCACTCATGCAGCAAACATTTTTGAGCACTCTCAGGCCCAACCTCAGGCCCGATGCCCAGTCCAGCTAGGGAGAGGATCAGCTCGGCCACTTTTCCCCAGAGGGAAGAGCAAACCGAGAACCAGAGAGAGAAAGAGACTGTCCTAAGATCACATGACCACCTAGGGTTGAGCTACACTTGACCCCACACCCCAACATACGTGGTGGCAGTGCCCAGCCTGGAAGGAGGCCCACAGAGTGGCTGGCATAGATGTGGTCTTGTCCAGAATGAACACAGGAAGCTTTCTGGAGTCCTCTGGCCAAAGTGTTCACATACTGAATCTAGAGACTAGAAGGAGAGGATTAGAATTTCTGATGGTGCTTCTGTTATTGTTATTTTTAACTTCCAAGGTGATTCTAACCGCAGCAGCAGGGCGGCCCTCCCGGAGCCCTTCGTCGGCCCGAGCGCCCAGGATGTCTTCTGGTGTTTGCTTTAATGTTGCCCAGTAAATGTCAATGGAGACTCAAGAATAAGTCAACACAGATCCTCACAATAAATGCCAAGGCTTGTTAACAGAGTAAATCGTGTGCTTAGCCTGTCTTAAAAGAATCTTTGCTGAGTAAACAGAAGGAAGACTGCTTGAGAGTAAACAGCAAGGCGCTGAGGGCCCAGGCCTGGAGGGTGACTCCACCGCAGGCCCAGGCGAGGCATCGTCTACCTGGGCAGAGGGAGGAGCGGGAAGGCCGCAGGTGAGCCAGGGCGTCCTCGCAAGGCCTCCATCCTGGGTGAGGGAACAAGGGCCGGACCATGAAGTCCTGGGCTTATATGGCGCTCAACAGTTAATAGAAACAAAAGCAGCCCTTTCTCACCCAAGAGCCAGGCTCTGGGCGAGGAGGCAGAGTCCAGACTTGAAAAGGACCCTCAGAAAGGAAAAGCCGGCACTCCATCTCATCTGCTCTGCGGTGTCAGGGACTGATGTCTTAACCTTCCCAGGACAATTTTTTTATTTCTTTAAAGATGACTATGAGGAAGTGGCATTTCATACAGCAGTGAGAACATTTTTGGCCGGAACATATTTTTACCCACAATTTCTGTCTCACAATGTTCACACTGATTCACTATCATCCTTAGCCGTAGTGGAAAGGGAAAGGGACCTTAACAGCTTTCGATCTTTTGCCCTCACCTCACAACTTCCTTGAAGACCTTACTTATGCGAGCTTCTCATTTTCCTAAGTAAAGAAATACTGTGGTCTGAAATCTCTGACCCATAAATTTTAGTCTCAAAACCCAGGTGCAACCACTGATTTAAAATCATCTCATGTGACTCTTCACCAAAAAAAAATATGCAACATTTTACTTTTCATTTAATTTATGAATTTGCTTCCACTTTCTTGCAAGGATATAAGAGCAGAGATCAAAGTACAAAAATGCAGAGAAGCCCTTAAAGCATCACAAAAAAAGGTATTTTTATTTTTTTAGATCAGTACCAACAAAAGGAGGCGGAAACAAATACTTTATCCATTTGGATCAATTTAATGGCTGAGATTAGTCATCATTGTTTCTCAGCAGTTGAGGAACAGAAGCTAAAGTGACAGGTCACAGAGCTCTAGTTATTAAAAAGGAAGCACAGCTACCAACTCCCCAGAGGATACAAACTTTCTCCTCTCCCTAAATTTTGAAAAAAATTTTCACACAAGACCTTATTTAGAGGACAGTAAGGACAAAGCAGCCCCATAAGTTCTATGGCAAAAGCAAAGGTGGTTTTCATGTGACTGTTTCTTCCAACAACCTTGGAGGAACGCCAAGGGCACACCAGATAACACAGCAGCTCATTAATGTTCTTCTTTGTTTTTAGACAAGAAATGAACTTGAGCGTATTAAGAGGAAAAGTCAAGTGTACTAAGTAAATCACGCAGGAGGCAAGATGATATTAAAGTGCACTTCATTTCCTCTTGGCTGGGTCACTGGTGGGCATGCAAACATGCCTTTCCTTTCCAAGGTGTGGACTGACTAGTTCACCCCTGGGCCAGCAGCCACACACTTCTGCCTGCCTGACACACACCCCAAGCCCAGGGCGGCCTGGCATGAAGAGGCCAACTTCTCCAAATAACCATTCCTGTATTTGGCCTCTAGGCAGCAGCACTGTGCCCGCATCTGGAAGACACTCAAAATACATGCCATTCTACCAATCAACTAAAACCCAGTATTTGGCAATTTGCATAGCCAAATGGATGTAAAAGTAAAAGTCCTTCCAATAGTAGGCATTATTTCTCCAGTTCTCTAATTTTTTAAGTGTCAATCCACCACATTAGATGGCAAAGACTAAAACATTTTTTCAACAGGAAGTGTGCAAAACATTTCCAACTCATTTAATCCTCCAAGAACTTTATGAGATAAATATCACTGTTATCCTCACCATGCACATGAAGAAACAGACACAGAGAGGTCAGTCAAATGGCCTTAGGTCATCTACCTAAAGTCACACAGCCCTGAAGCAGCAGTGGGATTTGAGTCAACCCAGGCAATCTAACATTAGAGCATTTAACCCTGCACCCCAAAAGATCTATAGGGTCTCACCAGTGGAAGAGGCCCACTCCCTCCCTCCAGAAACAGACATAGTCTTCCCTTTCCCAGCCTCAGTCTCATGCCCAGCATTTTTTTTCTGATTTTGAGCTGTAACTGTCTCAAAATTGGTCAGACTTCTCCGCTTCAGAGTTACGTAAAAATAAGTTGAATTTCTCTTCCATCTTAAAACTTCTCTGATTTTTGAAAAATTAGCAACAGTGTTAATTGTTAACACACTCCTTCCCACTGCTCAAAAAACAGGCTGTAGCCAGAACAGGGTCATTATTCCCAATTTAAAATTTGCCCCCATTCCATTCTTGCCGGTTTATGAAAGTACTGAAATCTCTTGACAGAGGTTTCACAACAGATTAGTTGCCTTACTCCACTAACCAGTGCCAGAGACCACAGTGCCATTACTAAACCAGACTTAAAATCTATTAAAAGTATGCATGGTTGTGGTTTATTTAAAACCCAAGAAATATGGAAAGGATAAAGGGCAATGGAAAAAATCTCTCTCCCATCCTCTCCAACTCTTCTCCTGGGAGGTAATTACTGTTAATTGTTACTTTCGAATCCTTCCAGAAATGTTCTTTATACATATAAATATATGCATGTGGACCTTTTTAGAGTCATGTTGTGTAGACTGGTCTGCAACTTGCCTTTTTCATCTAAGGAATCCTGGATATCTTTCAATGGCAGTACTTCTGTTAGTGGCTACATGAAAGCCCTCCCCCCCTCCTCCCCAATGCTTCACTTAAATTGTAGATATTTTTGGATAGAGTCCTACAAGTGAAATTCTGGGTGGAAGTTATGACATTTTAAATTTTGAGATAGAATCAAATTGCCCTTCTTAAAAATATGTAATAATTCACACTCAAACCAAGCATCCAGCTCCCAAATTTTGTCAACATGGTTTATTATCCAACTGTTAAAACTTCCTTCAATATTTTAAGCGTTATTAATTCAGTTGTTCCATCAAACAGTACCTATTTTACACCTGTTTGTCAGGGACTGTATGAGGAGCTGGGTTTGCTCTAATCCAGCTGCAGACTAATCATCAGAATCTTCAGGAAAGCTTGTTAAGACACAGATTTCCAGTTGCCTCCCAGGAGTTCCGGGTTCAGTGGCCTGTAGAAGGATGCAGGAAGCTGTTCGGTTACTGTTGTCGTTTGTTTCATCCCATTCTGTTTTAAGTGTCCCAGGTGACTCAACTAGCTGATAAGCAGCCAAAAATCAAATCTTGCCACTTCTTAGGCAAAAACGCTTTCTGGAGATGAAGGTGCTGGAAACGGTCTACTTCCCCAAAGCAAAAGATCAGGGAACTTGCTGATCTTAACTAGACCAAACTCTGCAGTCTATTGCTGCTTCCCATTCTGAAAAAACAACTTTGTGGTAGGAATAAGGTCATTATTCCTGCTTTACAAATATGCCCCTTCCATTCCTGTTGGTCAATGACAATGCTGGAATCTCAGGACACAGAGGTTTCGCAATAAATTAGTTGCAATAAATTAGTTGCCTTAATGCACTAATCAGCACTCAGGGCTGGGATATCGGTAAACCACCAGATCAAAGCTGTTAGTAGCAGCACCCAGGCTGATGGGCATGCGCGCCCCCTAGCGGTCAACAAGGTCTCAGTGCAACTGAGTTCTTCCCTAGGCCACGCTCGGCCTCTAGTCCCACCTCTTCCTTCCCCCGCAGACTTGATTGGCGTGCGGCGGGCTATATATGAACCTGCGCCTAAACTCACAAGTCCCGGATCCGTGTGCCAGCCTGGGAGCTTGGCTCTTGAGCAACTGAAGGTCCGGGTGAGGTAAGAACATTTCCTCCGGCCTCCTGGCCTCGGTCTCCTTCATCCGAGGGACGCCACGCCTGGCAAGTGCTGCCCCTTGGGTTGGGAATTCCCGCCTCGTACCTAGAAACCGGGCTCAGGCCTCACCTGGGGATCCCCGGGCGCCCTCGCGTTACATACGGCTGGGGACCTGGCCTCTGCGTGTTTGGGATCAAGGATGTGTAGCAGCATCTCAGCCTTGCGTCGTCCTCCGGGTGTGGGTTTCCCCCCGTCGAAGCATGAACATCCACACCTGTATCTGACAACCTACGAGGTCGGATTATGTGCGAATGAAACGAATGAGGCTGTGGTGGGGGACCGGGGCTTCTCTGTCCCCGACCTGTCTGCTACCTTGTAAAGAGCATTTGCTGGTCCAGAGACTTGGACTCCAGTTCTCACACTGCTAATCATTGTTGCTCAACAAAGTCCTCCTCCTCCTGTCTGGCCCTGCTTTCCTCGTGGTGAAAATAAGAGAGGGTTAGGCTCTGATAAATGTATGCTGAACGCCATCAAGGAACCAGGCAGTGTGATAAGTATTTGGAGATACAAAAAGACACCCTGACCCCGGAATTTAAATCACGTGGAGAGGGTACTGAACAAACTTTCACAAAACTACTTCTAAGCAGTGGTGGATAATCTGGTAAGAGGTCGATTGTATGGTTGAAGAGTAGATTAGAACTTTTAGTGGTTAACCTAATGTAGCATATACGGATGCTGATTTATAATACACTCCTGAAACTTACATGCACTGCTACTGTGATTTTATTTTTAAAACGGAGTGGGGGGGAGGGGACAGTGGGTTTTACTGGGAACGCAGCATATATAGCCTAAGGGTGGGCTTCCTGTGTCTGTACATGGAATTGACTGGGGGAGGTAGTGCCCAAAGAGTAGCAGTGCAGAGGTCTGGAACCTGAAAGATGCACCCATCCTACTTTATTTGGCCACCATACTAACCCTCAGTGTATACAATAGAGAAGTGGAAGCTCCAGCCAGTAAAACTGAGTATTTTTTGGGCTCTGTGTTTCCAATTGTACTCCTGACCTAAGGAATCCATGTCCCACAGTGCACTAGCATCTATGATCTGAACTTGAGGGGTATCTTGCTGTTTCATAATTATCAATGTGTAGAAAGCAGCCCGTCTACCTCTAGCTAAATTATCCAGGCTTATTTCCAAACCTGTGTGGAAGGCA
This sequence comes from Scalopus aquaticus, assembly GCA_004024925.1. Taxonomy (NCBI): domain Eukaryota; kingdom Metazoa; phylum Chordata; class Mammalia; order Eulipotyphla; family Talpidae; genus Scalopus; species Scalopus aquaticus. The sequence goes on along the minus strand of PVIJ01010620.1, from coordinate 45,609 downwards.
CATAGTATAGAATACTGGATTCAAAAGTTGGGGGTTCCATGGTGAGCTCTGTCCTGTGACTTGGTCTGGCAGTCTCTTGGGCAAGCCCATGCACAAACAGGGCCAATTAAGTTCTGCCATGGTCAAGTTCATAGAACTTGTGAAAGTGACACCCAAACAAATCCCCTGGCTCACCTTTTCCCCGGCTTTACTGTATATATATATGCTCCTTCAGATTATGGGGAGGATTCAAGCCTCTCTGGAATTAGTTATACCAAGCTAGATTACATCCCCCCCCCCTTTAGTATTTTCTGAAGAGGTTTTAAAACATAAGGCTTTCACATTAATTTTGAGGGGAAAAGCTGAGGATTTTTTTACTTATCCAACTGTGCTACACATCAACATAATTTTGTTCTCAGATGGTCAGTGAGCACATTGGTTCATTATTCTCCTTAAAAATAATCTGTGTACACCTAACCCCTGCATCCTGCTGATAAGGATTTAAATATCAAAGCAAAGGACACTTTCAGCAAATGAGCAGAACTTATCAATGAAATTGTCTAACAATATGTTCGGGTTTTAAACATAAGTGTGTAGACATTCCCAGAGACACAGCTTGTATGTAGTTCCTCCTCCAGCACGTGCTGGGAAACCCTAGCATTTTGAAAAGTGGACCAATTTCTACCTCGTGCCACGTGTCATTGACTTGATGACTCAAGCTACCCTCCCCTCCCACTCCCCCAAAACTTATCTCAACTGTTTTTCAAACAGGTATCACTTCTGATTTTATTCACCTGTATAGCTGGGAGCTTACTCTTAACCTGCATTTCTCACATTCCACCTAACCCCACAGATTTATCAGTGTTAGATATCTCAGCACAGCTGTCTTTAGCCAGGATTATACTTGGGGGAATTACCCAGAGAGCTTTCTAAATCTGACCTCTAACTTACTGTCCCAACCCCTCCCCCACCACCAGCTCACATCTAGGGAAAAAAGACCTAGTCATATAATTACTCAAGTCATCTGCATGGCCTCTACTCCAATGGCCACCATCTCCCCATGCAGGTCTCACTGCTACAGCATTAAGTGCATGCTAGTACAAAGTCCAGCTTTGTATAGTGTTTCCCACTAAGAGCTGGCAAAGGGAAAAACCTAGATCCTGTCAAAGCAGAAAAGACTAAAAGCCAGTTTTGGACAAGTGAGGTCATCATTACAAGCACTACCCTCTCCCCAAACTACCCACAACAAAGAACAAAGAGTTCAGCTTTTTATTGAACATGTTACAATAGGTTTAGTCAAAAAGACCAAAGCCCATGTCATCATCAGACTCCTCAGATTCTTCTTTCTTTGCCTCTACTTTCTTCTCCTCAGCTTTAAAAAAAAAAGAAAAATTTATGTCAATCACACATCTCAATATTTAAAGTCCAAATAGCCCCAGGCCCTTCAACTTGCATTATCAAAACTATCCTTGACTTCCACCCATCCAAACTAGGGCTGTTTTTAGGGCTTCTACACATCCTTCTTGGCAAATTAAGAGCCAATCTTGCCTGTAATACTTTTTCATCTCCATTCACCTCCCTCCAATGGTTTCCTACCTGGAGCAGCAGCAGTGGAAGGTGCAGGACCACCTGCAGGGGCGGCACCTGCTGCTGGAGCAGGTCCACCTGCCCCCACATTGCAGATGAGACTTCCAATGTTGACATTGGCCAGGGCCTGCAAACCATGTGCACACACAGGTAAATGAACACTCAAGTCTATCCTTTCACTTATCCTAGTATCCAAAAATAAAGACACCTCCATTTTGAGCCTACAGTGATTAACTCCCAACATGATACATGTTTTTCATCTCCTCTCCTGGTATCTGCAACCCAAAGACTTAGATTATATATAGGGCAACCCACACAGCTCTTTCAACAGTTACAAAAATCTACTCTGGGCTTTACACCTTACACGCATCCCTGTATTAAGCAGAAGTACAAAAGGGGGTTATTGGCCTCAAATGCTGGCTTCACATGTCAAACCAAGATTCTTCCCACAGTTCCATGTCACAGTGAATTCAATTTTCTGACTGCTAATTCATTCTAGGACTTTTTCCAAGGAATTTATTAAAGATGATATAGGTACGATGTTTTTAATCTTTGAAAGTTCTTTGGAGGGCACGAGATTAGTCGTCAGAGGCCATCATGCAGAGATGATCTGTGCAATGGAAGACAGCCAGCGCCCAGCCCCTCTGGTAGCATCCTGTCAACATCAGTCTTACACCCCGACAGTCAGTTAGCGATAAATGCCACTGTACTTAATGTCCATTAAACCAGGCCATCATACTGGAAGGATCTGCTTGCAACAGCATAGATATTATTTCACTTTTTAAAAGGAGTGACCTGACAGTTTATCTTACCGTAATTTCAGAAATGTCAAAGAAACCAGACTCTGATCAATTAAGAGACAAACTCAAAAACTTACCCAGCGCCTAAGAATAGATGTGAGAAAATAACACTTTTATTTAAAGGCGGACCAGAGGCGTATGGGGCATTCCGACACTTTCGGAGATCAGCACTAACACCCAACTCCTTAAATTTGCTTCTGATAGTCATTTTACTATCACCTTACCTTTGCAAACAAGCCAGGCCAGAAAGGTTCAACATTTACACCCGCTGCTTTAATGAGAGCATTGATCTTATCCTCCTAAAATAAACAAAATGCCAATCCATCAGAGAACAAAGTATGGCTTCCATAAACTCCGAAATACTGTAAAGCAAATAAATCAATACATACAAAATAATGTTAGTTTCAAATATCCCAGCTGGACTTTGCTTGCTCAAAACGGTCGTTTTATTACCACGAGCAAAAAAGTGCATTCGCTTTCCCAGGTGCCAAACTGCCTGCAAGGGCTCATGTCCACTCCTGCCGTTTCCCAGGGCCAGACCTGCCCAAACCCATTTAAAAGCTATTTAAAGTTATGCGTCAAGGCGGGAGGTGGAGCCGCGCTCCCGGTGTCCTCGGCACCACGCACAGGCTCCCACAAGGCCTAAGGAGACCAAACAAATTCAAGGCCGACGCATCAGAGCAGCAACCAAGCGTCTTAAAATACAACTTGCGATTTCAGATACCAAGCGACGCTTACATTTTTCGAAATTAAAGTTTGCAAATTCAGGGGGCGAAGTCGCGCAAGGCAGGCCGGCACGTGGCCGAGGCCCCCGACCGCCGGGCACGTGGGCCCCACTCCCCGGGCGCCCGCCCGGAAGCCGCCGCCGCAACAGCCGGAAGAGACTGGCCCCCACGCCAGGGCGGGCGGACAGTCCGCCGCCTGCAGGCCGCCCCCACCAACGGCCCGGGGCCCCACTCACCGTGACCGTCACTTCGTCGTCATGCAAGATGAGAGCCGAGTAGATGCAGGCGAGCTCGGAGACCGAAGCCATGGTGAGGGCGAGTGCTAGACAGACGCTGCCGGGCGCGGTGCTAGTCGCCGGATGAAGTGAGGGTCTCACCCCAACGCGGCCTTAGCTTCCTCGGAAGAACCGAGCACCTTAGCGACAGCTGAGGAAAGGAAATCATGCGTCTGCGCTCAGCTTCTTATACCCACTACACTGACCAATCGGCGCCCGCGCCTAGCGGAAGAGGCGGAGCTAGAACCTCCCGCGAGAACCCACGGGACGCGCCTGCGCACAACGCGTGGGTAGCTGGCTTGTGCGTTCAGAAAGTTGCTAGGCGCCTGCAGTCGGGGCGGCTACTGCTTGCTTTGAGTCAAACCGCGGGCTGGTGAACAGTGAAGATACGTTTAGGGAAAAGTTACCCAGTTAAATGGGCGTCATCCCATCTACTGTAGCGCGTGTGATACTATTTAGACAATCACTTAGTGACGTCGCCAGCCCCCAGCCGGCGGGGAGGGCGATGGATAAGAGAAACTTGCCGCGAGGAGGTGACAGTAGTGTTCGGGCGCCTGCTGCGACCTGGCGCTGAGCCGCCCGCCACAGGACTCGCCTCATCCTCTCACAGTTTAAGAGGTAAGTGCTGTTGTCTCCGTTTTGCAGGCGGCAAAACAAAGGTGCTGGCGGGGTAACCAGCCCAAGATTACAGTTACCTGGCGTGTGGATTTAGAATCTTGAAGCCTAACTTCATTGTCCTGCTTGTGTATGGAGTTGGGTTTGGAGATTACGAGTGAATTTTGTCACCTCCTTTATTTTTGCTCTTTCGAATTCTTTACAACTTGCATTATTTATTACATGAACTGAAGCCGAATTTCCTATCGTCAAAAATGGTAGTCTTTACATTTCGTATACTGTTTCCCTCTTGGGATTTACCTGTTTTCTTTGGAAAGTGGTTCAGTTTTGTTTTTCTTTCGGGAACCTGTTTTATTCAGTCAGTTCCATTTTCTCATCATCATCATCCCTGACCAAACTTATTGGAATCCCCCAATTTAGATCAGTATTCGTCACAAATATAAATATATATTAATATCCCAAGCTTTTAAAATAAGCTTTTTTTAAAAAACCTACCAAGCTTTCTAAAAAATAAAGCTATTGAGTTTCCATCTAATTCCAGGACACAGTGATAATGGAATTGGGTGAAACAAAGGTAATTGAAAAATTCAGTCCTTTCCGATGTCAGACTGAATCAGTCCAAAGCACAGTTCCCCAACCAGTGTAGTACCAAAAAACAAATCTAGCAAATAAAATGTCTACAAATATACTAGTATGTAAATAACGGAAGAAACTAGCTACAAGTGTAGAAGAAATTTTACATCTCTCACAATTTTTCTGGAAATCTGAAACTCATAAAAATTAATTTTACTTTAAAAAAATACCATAGCCAAAGTGGAAAATAACAGTAGATTGGGAGAAGATAAAAGGCCCAAGGAATCACCCAAAATATTTAAAATACTATAAATCATTAAGAAAAGACTAACACCTGTTTTGCAAAACATGCGACCTTCTAACTAAAATTAAGGCTGAGTCATTTTTAGTCAAACTATGAAGATGGGACAATCTTTAGAATAGTGAAAAGTTGTGATGTCAGAATTGGGCTTAAGTGTGTCCAACAGTGGTAATTCTGGGGATACTTGAGCAAGTCATTAACTTTCTTTACCAGTAATTAAAGACACCTTTCCAAAACACTGAGCTCCCAACCACAGCTATTCTTCATAACTACTTAAGAGAGTGATTTCATCAAAACACCAATTATTCATGCATTTCCCTTATTTTGTGTAGTTCAGGTATGTAGTGGGTTCATCATACTGTTACTTCACACGTTCTCCTACCTACCCCCATATCCCCTATCATAGTAAAAACTTCCACTTAAGATGTATTTTCAAAAGATTAAGTGATATCCTTTAGTGCTGTTATGCGTTCTAGAAACACTCCTCTGACATTTTTACTGTTATATTGTTAGTGACAATTAAGTGGATTTGTCTTTTTTCTTAACCTTTGAATCTTCTTTTGACCAAGGCTATTATCACACCTTCACTACTAACAAAAAATCAGATTAGCTATCTTTGTAGTAAAAGAAAAAAATCAGCTTCAAAGGGAAGTCTTCATTAAATCACAAGAAAGCATGTTTTCCTACATAAGAATGTAGTGATACATTAAAGGAATATTTTTTCCAATTTGTGTTGTCCCTAAACCATGTTTTTATGTTTAAATTTCTAAAAGATGCTTAGTACACAGATACATATGATGATTATATACAAAAAGGGCATAGTCGATATAATGTTATTATTTTCTAATGCTTTTTCTTTTTTCTGCAGTTGCAAAATTCTACTTTCAATTTTTTTACTTAAATGTATTTGATATTATGTAGATGTAAGGTGTACAACATGTTAATACATTTATGTATTGTACTGTGATAGCCACTGTAGTGGTAATTAGCACCTCTATCACATTACCTAATTATCCTTTCTTTTATTAATTGGAAAAATTAATTCCTAGCTTCATTCCAGGTTTGATGTTTATAATATTGTTTTCTGTATTCATTGTACTATTTTAAGTTTGTATCTTTCTTTTTAAGTTTACTCATTTTAAGTTTATACCCCTAAACAACATCTATCCTGTCTCCCAACCTTCATTCCTTGGTAACCATCATTTTAGTCTGTTTTTACACCTTTAGCTTTATAAAATTCCACATAGTGATAGCATACAGTACTTGTGTGTCTGACTTATTTCACTTAGTATAAAGTGCCCAGGATGTAGTCTTGCTGTTATTAATGGCAGGGTGACCTTGTTCATGGATGAATAATATCCCATTGTATGCTTGTTCCACATTTTCTTTATTCGTTCATACATCAGTGGACACTTAGACTATTCTCATAGCATGATTGTAAATAATGCTGCGATAAAGATGGGGTGCAGATATCATGTTAGTGTTTTCATTTTCTTTGAATAAACACCCAGAAGAAGAATTGCTGTTAGAAGTCCTATTTTTAATTTTTGGAGAAACCTGCATTCTGTTTTCTATAGTGCTGCATCAGTTTACAGTCTATCAACAGTGCACAGTGTTCTATTTTCTCCGCAACACTTACCTCTTATCCTTTTGATAATAGCCATTCTGACAGGTATGATATGTGGTGCTTTTGATTTGCATTTCCCTGATGATTGGTGACTCGTGATGTACCTCTTGGCCATTTAGATATCTTTGGAAATATATCTATTCACCTATTTAAAAATTGCACTTTTTTTGTTATATGAACTCTTTATTTTGGGTACTAACTTACCTTATCTAATACATAGTTTGGAAAATTTTTCTGCCATTCAGTAGGTTTCCTTTTCATTTTGTTCTTTTCTTTGCAAAAACTTTTATTGATTTTTGCTTTTATTGTATGTGTGCTTTCGGTGTCATATCCAAAGAATTATTACCAAGATCAATGTCAAGGAGCTTCTTCCCTGTTTTCTTCTTGGAGTTTTATAGTATTTGATCTTATGTTTATGTGTTTGAGCCATAATTTGTGTGAGTGGTGTAAAATAGGGGTCTGGTTTCATTGTTCTGTGCATGCTTATTCAGTTTTCCCACATCATTTATTGAAGAGACTATTTTTTAGTTAACAGTTTAAGTAGTGGTTTAATTCTGAGCTCCTTAGTCTGTTCTATTGGTCTGTGTGTATTTTTGTTCTGCCATGCCATTTTTATTACTGTATCTTTGTAGGATAGTTTTAAATAAGGACGTATAAAAATCTAAAACTTATGTGTTGTTTTGTTTTTTTTTTTCCGCCTGAGGATTGCTTTGGCTATTCAGGGTCTTTGTGGTCCTGTACAAATTTTAAGGTTGGTTATTTTAGTTTTATGAAAAATGCCAGTATTTTGGTTGGTATTGCTTTGAATCTTTACATAGCTCTGAGTTATATGAACATTTAGCAATATTAATTCTTCCCAGTTCATGAACTGGGGATATTTTTCCATTTGTTTGTATCTTCTTTAATTTCTTTCAGTAGTAGTTATCATTGTATAGGTACATCCTTCACTTCCCTTATTCCAGAATGTCCTATTTTTTTTTTTTGATGCTATTGTGAATGGGTTATTTTCTTTCGTTTCCAGATGGTTCATTCTTAAAGTATAGAAATGCAGCCAATTTCTGTACGTTGCTTTTGTGTCCTGCAGCTTTAGAGAAATCGTTGATTAGTTTCAGTGGTTTTTTGGTTGAATCTTTGGGACTTTTTACATATAAATAGCCATGGTTTTACTTCTTTGTTCTTTGTCTTTATCCCTCTAACTAGGACTTCAAGTACTATATTGAATAAGGGTGGTGAGAGTGTGCATCTGTGTCTTATTCCCGATCTTACAGAAAAAGTTTTCAGTTTTCCTCCCTTGAGTTTGTTTACTGTTGGTTTGTTGTATATATGACCTTTGTTATATCTTATGTTGAGGTTTGTATCCTCTATATTTAATCTGCCAAGGGTTTTTATAATTAAGGGATGTTATAGTTTATCAGATGTTTTTTATGTATCTTTTAAGGTGATTGTGTGATTTTTCTTTTTGGTTTTCTTAATGTGTGATATATTATTTATTGATTTGAATATGTTGAACCAACTTTGCATCCCAGTTGATATTTCCAGGTCAGTGTGAAATCCTTTACATTAGTTTTTAAATTTTATTTCCTATTAATTTTTTGAAAATTTTTGCATCTATATTCATTAGGGATATTGGTCAATAGTTTTCTTGTATTGTCCTTATATGACTTTGGTGTTGAGGTAACAGTGGCCTTTGGAAGTATTGCCTCCACAATTTTTTGAAAGAGTTTGAGAAGAATTGGTATGTTTGGTAGAATGTGCCAGTAAAGCTGTCTGGTCCTGAATTTTAAAATTTTTCTTTTAATTTTTGGGTTACATTTTTGTAACCCAAAATTACAATTTTGTAACCCATTTTAATTTTTGTAACCCAAAAATTAAAAGAAAAATTTTAAAATTCAGGACTCTCCTGTATATTCAGATGTTCCACTCACCCTCCACCAAACAACCCATGCCTATTACCCTTCTGCAACCCTCCCCCACTTCCTCATTCCCCCCACCCTTGCTCACTCTGTAGCCATTATATTTTTCACTGAGTTCCAAATTTATACTCACTGTATTTTGCCTGTATTATTTTTGGATTTTATTTGTATTCCACAGATGAGTGACACTATCTGAAATCTGTCTTTCACTTTTTGACTTATTTCACTTAACATGATCACCTTGAGGCCCATCCATTTTGTCCCTAATACCACTGTTTCATATTTCTTCCCACTACTGTATAGTATTCCGTTGAGTGTATCTTTATCCATTTGTCTTTTGAAGGCCCCTTGGGTTGGTTCCATTACTTGGCAGTTGTGCACAGTGGACAGTGGTATGTACATAGGGATGAATAAATCAATTAATAAATCTTTTCATACTAGTCTTCATATTATTTGGGTAAATACCTAATAGTTGTATTGCTGGAGCCTACAGAATTTCCTTTATTTTCTTAGGAAATCTCCATACTGGTTTCCACGAGGCTGAACCAACTTGCGTTCCCACCAGCAGTGTACAAGGATTCCCTTTTCTCTGTATCTTCATTAGAAGTTGTTGTCTTTTTTGATAATGACCATTGTAACAGTTGATAGGTGATCTTATTGTGGTTTTTGTTTGCATATCTCTGATGATTGGTCCTACTAAGCATCTTTTCAAATACCTTCTGACCATTTGTGTATCTTCTTCAGGAAAATGCCCAAGGAATTTTTTTTTTTTTTTTGCCTTTGAATTGTATGAGTTCTCTATATATTCTGGGTATAAACCCCTTTGTGATAAATGATTTGCAAAAATTTTCATTAGTGAGTCGAGTTAAATGTTTATCAATTTTGTTTGTTTAAAGAATCAGCTTGGTTTCATTGATCTTTTCTGTGGTCTTTCTAATTTCTAATTCTCTTATTGCTACTATTTTTGTCTTTTCTAATGTCAACATTTGTTATTCTATTTATACCTCTCTGAGGTATAGTTGTTTACTTGAAAGTTTTCTTGTTTATTGAGATATGCATTCTTGCTATGAACTTCCCTCTTAGAACTGCTTTTTCTGTATCCATAAATTTCAGCATGGTGCATTTCCATTTTCATTTGTTTCATGGTATTTTTTAAATTGCTGAATTAATTTCTTCATTGGCCCAATGGTTACTAAGTAGTTGAGTAGCATATTTAATCCTCACATATTTGTGAACTTTCCAGTTTTTTCTTGTAATTGATTTCTAGTCTTAAAGCATTGTGGTTAAAAAAAAAGATGCTTCATATGATTTCAATTTTTTTTTTAATTTACAAAGACTTTTTTTGTAGCCTAACAAATGATTTTTCACAGAGACTACTGATGTCCATTTGTGAGTGTATACATTTGGTTGCTTTTGGGTGGATATTCTGTATATTATGGTTGTCAGTCTGGTCTAAAGTATCATTTAAGGCTGTTATTTCCTTATTGATTTTGTCTGGATATTTATACATTGCCATAAGGGTATTGAGGTTCCCTACCATTATTGTATTGCTGTCTATTGCTGCCTTTAGGTCTATTAATATTTGCTTTTTATATTTAGGTGCTTCTGTGTTGGGTACTTAAGTATTTACAAATGTTCTATCCTGTTGTTGGATCAATTCCTTTATCAGTATTCCTTCATTGTCTGTTATAACAATGTTTTTAGGTATGTTTTGCCTGATACAAGTATAGTAACCCCAGCTTTCTCTTAGTTTCCATTCATCTATTTTTTCCACCCCTTCACTTTCAATTTGGGTCCTTTCATCTTTTAAGACCTTTAGATGGGTCTTTTTTTTTTTAATCCACTCATCCATTCCATTTCTTTAGTCACTTTACATTTAAGGTTAATAGGCGTGTACTTTTACTGTTTTGTCATTTCCTGACTTTTCTGGTTCTGTCTCTTCTCCATTGTTCCTTTCTTCTCTTGCTACCGATGCGGTTTATTTAATGATATGCTTGGATTCCTTTTTCATTATCTTCTGTGTATTTACTTGGATTTTTCTTTATGATTCCCCTAATTTTAGCCATAACCTTCTCCTGAGTGGTTTTCAAAATTCCTACCTTCCAAGGCATGAGTTATTTCTTCAGTTCGATTGACCCTGTTTCCTAAGCTCGCTCTCTAATGCACATTTAATTTCACAACAAATTCTTTAGCTCCTGAATTTCTGGGGTATTTTGGTAAAATTTCAGTCTCTTTGGTACAGAACCCCTTCAGTTTACTAATTATATTCCAGTTCATTGGATTGCTTTTTTTTTTTTTTTTTTTTTTAAGATTTTGCTTTTGTGTAGAAGAACTCAGTACATCTCAGAGGTGCTGGGTGGGGTGGGGGTGAGAGGATTCACCAGAGAAAAGAGTGGGGAGCAGAACAGGCAGATCTACTGAAATACACTGTTGAGGGGAGCAGTGGGTGAGACAGGAGAGGTCTGCTGCACCATGTTGGTTAGCTCCCTGGCCAGGGTTCAAACTTAGGCTATTGCAGTGGGCCTTCCTGATGGTGCACTGAGACTTTACGGACAACCAGGGAGACCCCACTGAATTGCTTTTGTTTTTTTGTAACTTGTAGAATCTCTTCATAACTGCTCTTTGTAATTTCTTATCAGTTAGATCGCAATATCCTGTGCCTTTTAATTCCATTGCTGGAGAATCATTTTATGATGCCACGTTACCGTGGTTTTTCAATGTCTGACAAATGTGCCTCTGTTGTTGCATTTTAGGTAGCACTCTGCTTAGTTGCTTACCTGTTACTGTTCAAAGAAACTGGCTATTAGAAACCTGTTCTGTTTCCTGAAGGTGGTGCTATAATGCAAATTTTTGTTTCTTTACCTGCAGTGATTTTGGAGCTGTACTGGGAATGCATGAAGAAAAAGCAAGCTGGCAGCAGAGTGGGGCTTAATTGTGCGCTTATCAGCTAGGGTGTTGTAGTTGCCTGCAGTCCAGTAAGGGGATCCTTGTATGGTGGTACTTTTGAGAACCATGAGCAGTTCTCTTGCTGAAATCCAGAGGCAGACAGCAGGGCTTTCCTTCAATTTCCTGTTATTTTTGTCTCTTTTTTCCTCTTCCTCCCCAGCAGTTGGTGCTGCTGGAGAGAAGCAGGTTCTTTTAACTGTGAGATGCCCAGTGTCCAGTCTTTACCAGCTTTGCTTTCTAACACCTGTGAGCGGTCCCTGCTGTCACCAGTGGACATCCCACATGCTGCAGGTGTTTACATGGAGCACACTTAAGGTCCTCTTGTCTCCAGACTCACCTCTGCCCCAGTCCACGTCTTGCCTGGTTCTTCGTCAGGCCTCACAAATTTTATGGCAGTGGTTTTGTGCTTTCACTCCCACTTCAGGCAAGGCAAGGAGTCTTCCTTGGATCTGTAGCCCCCTCCAACACCTTATCCACTTGCTTTCTTTAGCATAGTTGGGTCAAAGTCTGAATGTTCTGGTGTGTAGAGAAGCACTTTTGTTTTGTTACAAGTGACCAATAAAGGGAGAGTGAAGAAGGAATGACACCCAAATGCTGCTCACGAAACCTGAAGTATAAAAGGAAATCCCAAGGCAAACAGTCTTTATCTGAAGAATTGTCCATGGGCTGTGGTGTTCCAGTAGGACCTGGGAGAAGATTCCTAGTTCTTGGCATAGGCAGTACCTTTCATTTAAAGCTGTTCTTTGTACCCTAAAACTAGTAGCCCCAAGGTGAGACTTTTTATTTAATTAAATCCACAAATGAGTATCATTTGTGCAGGCAAGATGCTAGGTGCTAAAAGTATATGTTAAATGCCTCACAAGTTTGTATTAGTGCTTTTTATTTCAATCCTTTTGGCATAGCTAATGGTCAAAAGTGAGTATATATACACATACAACTTCCTAAAATGGTTTTGTTATTAGCCAGTCACTGAAATCCTTACTGAAAGTTTGAACTGTGAAATATGTCTAAAGTGCATTCTTGCAGCTAATCAATAGCAGCATGTTTTGTTCATAAAACCTGAAGAAATGTAGACAAGTCACAATAAAAAAACAAAGCGTGATCTAGAGCGATTCTTCCTTAATCAGCCAAGATGAACATTTGCACAAATTAGTCTGTAAATATGTAGAATTGTAAATATATATTTAAAGGCATAAAAAAAGTTCATACAGCAATAAAAAGAGGGTCTCTCTGCTGTTAATATTAAATATGGCAAGGCATGTAAAAATTTTGTTGAATCGTAGATGTCTTTGGAACCATAGGGCAATCTCGCTCCAGCCAGTGTATGATTTATCTGAGGTCTGTGATAATTAAAGAAGCTTGAAGAGTCCTGGCATGACTTTGGAGATGTCGTCGACACAGTCTTTCATTACTGAGACTGTCAGTTCATGGTTTCTTACGCCTGAAATATGAAAACCAGCATTTAGTGTTTAATTTGGCAAGTGATGACATATTATAGCATGCTAAAATGGAAAAAGTTCAAGTTTTTCTGAGAAATCATCTGAAATAACTTATAAAATGGTATATAGATGTGTTCTTTGAAGAGATCTTACTAATATGGGGGGAGATGGCATAGGATGTGTTTAAGAGAACAGTGTGGCTCCTTTCCAGTGAGTGTGTGTAACAACTAAGTAAGAGCAATTTGGGAAAGAGAAAACACAAAGAGTTATCACCCCAGACTTAGTTCTTTACCTCCCCTTCTTACAGGTGGTCTCAGTTCAGCCTCTGAAGGCACACGGGCAGAACATGAACAAGCAGTGAGCAATCTGCTCTAAATGCTCTTATTAAGCCTTCTGGGATTCTAAGGTAAACAAAAACCATGTATTTCCTCTTACCACGAAAATGGATGGTAGAGAGAAGGGAAAACAAACCCAGACCTTAGTTAGTCGGTACTTACTTGGGCTGTGCATGATGCTGGTATCCAGGTCCCAGCTGGGAGCCTGCTCTCATCTCCACAGCCACGGAACACTGATGGAAAAATCACAAGAGGGAAAGGTCAGTCCAACCAGCGTTTCTAATTCTGCAAAGACACCTGTTACACTATCAGTCAGATGCTGCAATTTATTTGATAATAGGCCACAAAGATTGTGAGCTACAAGATAAATTTCCTCATTTAAGAGAACGTAGAGGTGATTTTTGAGAAATTTAGTGGCCAGAGCTTATTAGCCTCTTGATCCTCGCCTCTCTGCGTCTTACCAGGAATAACAGTTCTGTTCTGTAAAGATTCCCATCACTTATGAATTTTTGTTATTCTAGGGTGATAATCTTGGGTGTTGTCCCTCTACACTGAAAATAGGGGCTTTTGAACTGAAAGTGATCTCGGATCTCAGCTATTTATAGAACATGAAAAGCTACAGGGCTTAAAACATGCTACCCTCTTTTTCCTTTAAACAGATAGAGATTTAATTTTTACTCCTACCCTTGTTTCCACATCGGTCCATTCAGCTTCTGTACCATCTGGTTGGGCAGGCGCTACTGGGGAAGACCTTCGTTTTCGACTATAGAAATAAAAGAACAATTATATTTGCAACTGAGAAGAGGAAAAATGTTAGAAATAGGGAAATACATAGCTATACTCCTTATATATTTCTCAAAAATGAGCAGCTAGGAAATGACAGCCCTCTGAAGAGATTCATTTGATGATTACTCACCCTGTTGGTGATTCTTGTTTTAAAGTCTCAATATCAGTAAACTGCACAGATTGTCCGCCACCCCTTGTTTTATAAACATCACCCTAAAGCCAAGAGAAAAGTCACTGTTACACTTTGATACATCCAAATATTAAACACATTTCAACTTGAACTTAGACTCCACTGTTTTATAGAAACTCTCAACACAAAACCAGATGGTGCTTGGGACTACTGGGTGTACTATTAAAATAGTTTAGAAATGTACGTTTGGCTACATTTCTCCTTAAACAAAAGTTCAGTGCAGTGCAATCAGTAATATAATTGCAGGAAAAATAAGTTTTTTAAACAGGTTGAACAAAAAGGATTAACTGTTACTGATCAGGATATCTGGAAATGTTGCATTGTCTTAAAGCATTTTAGGCTTTTTCCTCTGGGTATACCAGACCCCTTCACATTCAAATAATATTACAGTCTTACTTGTGACTGTAGTTACAAGAACTACCCTTTAAATTGAAATGAAAGACTTTTTTACCTAGTCCTATCTGTTCTGTCCTCAGTTGTTCATTGATTCTGACCATAAGAAGAGTATAGACAGTTGTGAGTTAGCCTTAAGTATTTTGGTAGGTCAAATGTTTATCTTGAACTGATAGAAACGAAAGGTAGGAGTTCTAGTTTTAGGTTTACTTTTTAAGCAGTGGTTAAAACTAAATATCAATTAATAGTACATAATAGATCTGGAGTTTCTCTAACCTGAGAATCTAAGCCTCATTCAATAGAAAGCAGATTTAGTCCCAGTTTAGCACATTCAGAACCTAGCAGTTGTTTTGGTGTTCTAGCAAACAAAAGATTATATCAATACTCATTTATGTTCCAATTGACACTGTCTGTCAAAGGAATAGAAAAATAAATGATTTTTTTTTTTACTTGCTATATACATTTTTTTCTCCTTTGTAAATTTGTTTTTACCTTAATTAGTTTAGTTTCAATCTCCCCATCGGAGGCTAGTTCCTGGTGGGTCAGCATGTACTTCTCACACTTAGCTAGTGCCTTTTCATTTGCAACAGATACTGTGATGGCATGAGGGACATGTGGCTGCATGACTGTTTCAGTTTGCACGTTAGAGGCAGGCTTATGATCTACCCATCTGTCTCCCGCAGAGCGTGATCGTCTGTGTCGGAGACGAATTGGTGGTGCATTCTGATCAGGTTGAAAGAGGAATCAAGAAACAAGCATAACCCAGAATTAATTTAAGGGTATTATTAGAAGTGCAGCAGGTTTGGCTATGTTAGTTGATGAAAATATCAAAATAAACACAAACCATTGCAAAAGCCAAATAAGTTATTCAAGTAATTTAAATGTTTTGTCTTTAAACACAAAACCAACATCTTTTACCAGCACCTTGTGTAGTGTGTAATCTACCAGGAATCTTCCCTTTCAACAGAGCTTGAAAGGAAAAATTCTGGTACTGCTGCTAGTCATTCCTACTCGGCATAAATAATTCACTTTGCATTCTCAATCAAACCCCAATAACAGTGCCTACTATTGTGAGGTCATCTGCTAAGTCCTCTACTATGTTAAAATATCAATAAGATCAATAACCTGAGCTCTAAATAAAAATCACTCCTTAAAGACAAAAAACTTAAAAAGCTGAAGCAGCTATTTAATACAAATAACTAAAGCACATAAGGTGTAAGATTGATGAGGATATAAAATACTTCTAAGTACTTTCATATAATGTTGCAAAATCTCAAAACGGTGCTTAATGAAAAGTCAAACATATATAATAGCTAAAATATAGCAACTAGTGTCCCCCAAACATTTCATAAAGGCTCCAAGAACCAAAAAGGAAGGTCATCTCAGTTAGCCTCTATCAAATAATTAAAAATTAGCTGCTTCCAATCAAATGTCATGTAAATATGGGAAACAAATTACCATATTTAACCTAAGAAAAAATGTTTCACATGTAGGACATAACTAATAGTTCTGAGGCAATGAGTTATGTTTGCAATCTGGCGACATCTCCTATTTGTAAAACTGAAAGCAAATGAACGTCTGTCACAGGTCAAACTCTTAAAAGTTGGTCAGATAGGACGATCCCAATTTCAAAATGCCAAAATCTGTAGATAACTATAAGAAACAAGTGAAACACTAGGGACAACTCAGGTCATAACATTACAAAGCATAGACAAGATAGTTTTCCTCTAAGGATCCCTGAGCCTCACAGCAAGCAGGAAACTTTCCGTTCTTCCAGTGACTGACTTAATGCTGAACAAGAAAATCTGCCTCTGTGGTCCATTTAGCCAAAATGATCGTTTTCTTGAACACTAAGCAGTAACTAATTCTGAAACAAGTTCATAAAGATGTGTTCCTTACATATTACTATCATTCATAAAGTAAATAAGATTTCTTCCTCACCAAGGTATAAATGGTTTAATCCACCTAACATTTTTGACTAACAAACTTAGAGGAAACAGATACTAAGCCTAAACATTTCTGCTGCACTTCTAAAGAGATTTTGATTTCAAGTGAGAAGTTAAAGGATCTCTAGTAAATCCTCTTAAATATCTCATAGCCAAATTAAATATTACATTCATGTTGACCAGATATAAGTAGGGTCTTGAGTAGTATTCAATCTATAAACTTCATGAAGTCAAGGGGATTTATTAGAGTTGATCAGAAAGACCAGTCACCATAACTTGTTCCCTAAAAAGATTTAAAGCAAAACCTGCAAAGCAAAGAACTTAAGAAACTTTGAAATTTGCCTTGGTAATTAATACCTTGTTTCATCACCATCCCTTAATAATCACGAATGCAGGCCACCTAGTGAAATTTGTACCCTAAATTATACAAAGAATCTAAAGTAGATGTTTACTATAAGATTAATTTGTTTAGGTGAAAAATTCTAAAAACTATATTGAGATTTTACTACATGTAAATTAACAATATGAACATGGTCCATTTTTTCAGATTAAAGGAAAACTATATCAGTCCTTAAGAAGCTATAAACACAACATATTTGATTACATGCCCTTGAATGAGGCAGAACCCTTGTAAATTGAGATTAAAAGCAAATTATTGGACATGGCAAACCTTTGGTAGCTACAAAACAAGTGGCTTGGAACTTAAAAAAAATCAAAAAATGGGCATGAAGAGGGCTCTTTTATATTAAAAGAGATTAAAAAACCATTATATAGGATACATTCACTTTTAATAGGATCATCATTGGGACAACTGGTATATTAGGATATTTAAGCTTAGGGAAACAATTTTAAAAATAGTTCAAAAGCAGAAAAAAAAAATTCATATTTTGGGAAGGGAAACCAAAAAGGGAAAATGGAAACTGCTCTGAGGCACTCATCACTGGCTTTATAGGTGCACGCCGGCTTATGCCATTGGTGATTTGGTGTGCTCATGTCACCTGCATTCACTGACCCTGAGGGAAACACTTCTGTTGCCAAATAGTTTAATTGGGCTTTTTAGATGAAGAGCTAGGCCTCAATTTTAGGGTGGTTTGACCTTTCAAATTAACAGATAAATTAGACCATGTTTATGTTAGAGTTTACCCATCTTTCCATTGAACTTTCTGAACCAAGTCATCAAACAAACAAACAAGATTAAAATCTATTGCTACAATGCTTAAAAGTAATACTGGCACCAACCCTGTAGCAATGATCCTCTTCTACTTCTATCTCATTTCTGAATGTAGGAACCACCTCCCTGCCTTCAGTCCAATACATCCCCCGCCTTCTGTCTGACACGAGACAAGTTTTACTTTGTCCTGGCTCCTGCTGCCTACGCCTTGCAATAGATGTGACATTGACAGGTGTGTTGTACGGAGGTATTTTCTGCTCCCATTCCGAAATACAGGAAGCTACAGAAATGCTGCTGCAAGAGTTAGAGCGCCTATGTAGCTGTGGTTGGTTCATGAGTTGCTGGCCGTTGGAAATCTGAGCAATATAGTTACCAGAAAGCTAAAAAAATTGAAAAGAAATTAATGAGCAAGACTGAAAAACAATTCATTACTTTTCTACATTTTATCACATGAAGACATTACTTGTATTAAACTACTGTAAAACTAAATTTCTAAATATAAAAGTCTGAAAACTTTACCATAAAACAGAAAATTCTCAGAGTCACCTAATCTCAACAGACTTTTCTCTTGTACTTATTTTCGACTACAAATAACTTACAGGTACAGGTGATGGAGAAACAGAGCTCTGAGGAACCCTCTCTCGATCTCGCTCCCGAGAGGGTCTCTCTGGCTTTTCAGTTTTGGGTTCAGTAACGATGGCCTTCAGTTGTTTCAGTTTTTCATCTTTGACCCAGAGTTTATTTTGCATCTCCAGCTGCTTGGCTGCCACTCGACGCTCCTGCAGGTTTATCAAGGATAATACATTCCTATTAATTTATACCAAAAGAGCACACCAGATGACCTAACAGTTTATTTCCTAAATTCTCATAACTCGGGAAGTTTTGCGGTTCTTCCTGAGTTATGCAATTAATTTGTCATGAAATAGAATAAATAGTGGTAACTACTGCCACCAAAACCTTACCCCAAATACAGTCACTCAAAAGACTACAGTTTAAAATACTGTCCATCTCTGAGGTAAGCACTGCAGAAGACACTCACACATTCTTTCTCCCACTTCATGGTTGTCTCTGTCACCATGCCTTGCAACCTGGCCTCTAATCTACGTTTGTCAGAAAATTGTCGCTGAAGTTTCTGATTCTGGGTTTCAAGTTCCTGCTGCAGATTGCGCTTATCTTCTTCATAGATTGTAGTTGTTTTCTCTAAAATTTCAATCTGAGAAGTTAAGATCATTATTTTGTAAGTGAACATTTCATGTAGCTATAAAATTCACAATTTTGCTTATGCAGTTTTCCTCTTAAATTTCACCTGGATTTCTACCTCCATCCCTAGTGAGGGCCTTCTAAACAAGTTCCTCACTGGAAGACAAAATTATAGTATTTCATGTAAAAATTGACTTCCCCCTAAAATTAAGGTGTAAAACTATTTTTTAAAGGCTATTTTCCAAATAGTGAACAAAGACTAGAGATTAGCTCCTCTCTAGAATGAATGTGTACCCTGTAAATGATACCCTACAAATGATAGGACAAGCATATTGAAAGTTACTGAGTCAAAAAGCAAGTTGTTACCAAAGCTAAATTCTACGCAGGCCTCTAGAAGTTCATTTGAGCACTTAACATTCTCTTCAGTTGCTAAGATCTGACTCATAAACTTGAGTACATTAATCCTATATGCTTTTCACTCCGATTTCTTCTTTAGGGTAGGCTGAAGATTTGTCAATAACTGAGAGCTGTGGTAAGCAAAGGGTACAGGCCCTTGGAGCAGAACAGCTAAGTCATAGGTCAGTGCTAAATGGTCAGCACATACATCCACCATAATAATGTCATAACAAACCTTATATTCTAGAGTTTTGTTTTTCTTCTCCAGTCTTTCTATTTCCAACTTCTGTCCCGAAATCACCTTTTCTTTTTCATTTAGTTTTCCTTGAACATAGTTTTCTTTATTTAAAACAGCATTGTCAAACTCTTGCAACAAAGCTTTAAAAGTAATAGCTGAAACAAAAGCATTCAGGCTAAGTTTACTTCAATTCCAAAACAACCAATGAAATCAACTTTTATTAGCCAATACTATATAAGATGTAGCTGTGCAGCAAATCTCTCTCTTTTCAAGTTTAGGAGGAAATTAAAATTTGGCTTTCAAATCTTCAAAAAAAAAAAAAAAGACATTCCAGACCCTATTACTGAAAAAACACCTAATTTTTCATTTTGCATCATACTACCTCCTTTCCAACCCCATAGGGTAAGTGATTTGCTTTAGAACAAAAAAAATGCCGAAACAGAAGTGACATTAAATTTAGTATCAATCAGATCCTAGCTGAACCCCTATTATATGAAATACCACTTATCTAACTTTCTCATGAAGACTAAAATGAATTGGTGGCGATGAGGCGTAAATACATATACTGGACAGTTACTATGACCAAGCCACTCTTCTACATGATTTTAGTACCTTATTTCATCCTCATAACACCCTCTGAGGTAGGAACAATTACAACCCCCATTCTGCAGACAGGGAAACTAAAAATTAGACGGTTAAGTAATCTGCCCCCAAACAGTTATGATTTTATATTAAGTGTCTTGCAAATTTTGACGGCTGGGAATTAAAAACAAAATAACTATTATTCTTTTGTGTCCATTACTTAATAACTTGAAAAGGGGAGAAAATACACAACCAACTTTTTGGTTTTACTTTTGGGAATAGAGAAAAGCTACAGGAAAATATCTACCCATCTAAATAATTAATTAATGCCTTGCAGGTGAAAATGCAACGATAAAGTCACCATTCCTTAATGACCTACCCCACTACAGAACTCAGGAATCACTGCAACTTTCTGGTGTTAAAATGATTGCAGTTTATGCTGTTAAAAAGAAAATGTTAGGCCCAAAATGGATGCCCAGGTGGGAAGCCCACCGAAACTTAGTACCTAACCTAACTGGTTGCAGCCCCATGTAGTTTCAGTCTCTCCCAGGAATGTAGTCCTAACTGAACTCCAATGAGGTAAGCTTTTCTATTCCCCACAGGTAGGTTACCTGAGCTTAAATTAGCTCCCTATTCTCTTATATCTTACCCTTTTCTGCCTATGAAAAAACCTTTCATTTTATACAGCTTCTCCAGTGCCTTCCTACTGGCTAGATGGCATGCTGCCACTGACAGATTATTTAGTAAAACCATAGATTTTTTTTTCACTAAGTTGAATTTTTATGTTTTAAAAATGCTCTTACCTTGTTTGTTAAACTCATCAACCATCATTTGCCGCAGGTGATGTCGTTTCTCTAATGCTTCAATCAGCCTGGGAAGACTTTGCTCATCATTTATATCCAAAATCTCACATGATGGCAATGGTGGGAGACTCTGCAGAACCACTTCTGTGACCAGCAGCTCTGTGTCGAATATAAAGGAGGGAAACAGCCTATTTTAAACAAGTTAGCACTGTGATTAAAGCCCTGGTCCAAATAACTAATTTTTTGAAGTGTCATAATTGGATATTCCTTAAAAGTTATAAAAATGGAAAAGTGAGGGGGAGGGAGTATGGTGATAGATGTAACAAAAGAAATCTCATACTTGTTTGGGTCAGAATTTTTTTTAATTCTTAAGGGGTAGGGAAGTAATTCCCTTATGTGAAATTGGTTTAAAGGTGAAAAAGGCAGGCTAATCAGCGGGCAAATGACACTGTAACACCAAATCATACCATCTCCAACTGGACCGCCCCGAATCTGGTTTCTGTATCTCCTCCCAGGTGTCAGACCACATATTGCCTTGTCTACTGGTCTTGCCACTTCAACTTCTTGGGTTACTTCTGCAAATCTCATAACTTGCTAAGATACCAAAAAAAAAAAAAAATTTTTGTTGGGGTTGTTTTGTTTTTTTCATACAAACATATCCAAGACTGATTTCAGAAATTACCAGATGAAATAAAAAGATTGGTCATTAGTTCACTTATGTAACTAATGGTTTGTGTCAGTTTTTTAAATGTCCAAAATATCATTCTCCAAATTCAAATAGTTGTTTTCACTAGAGAAATTCTGAACTCTAAGGATAAATAAAAATTACCAAGCTTTCTTCATAATCTTCGGCCTTTGGATTCACACACACAATCATGCGTACTTTTCCTTCCCCATCAAAGTAGTTCTTGAACAGGTGGGTTAACTTTGAGTCTCGATATGGAACCATCTATAATACATTCAGATCCAAAAATCATAAGGCAAAAAATGCACAAACAAATCTAGACAAATGATCAAAGATTGTCACTTACCTTATTAGTTCCATACATTTGGTTTTCTCTCAGGACTTCCATACATGTTCTTAGTGTCATCAGTGACTGATTAATGTTACCTTGCAGAAAAATACACACAAAAGACATTTGAAAACAACAGAAGATAGGTGTTTCATAGGCTGACTGGCTACTTCACAGATAATAATCACAAGTAACAGGGTCTAGGGCTCAGGTGCAGGTGTAGTCTGGTAGAATTCAGGAATATTTTAATAGCAGTGTTTCAGAAGAGGTGAAACACCATCCTTCAGGGGTTCTTCAAAAGGACACCATTAAATGCATTACACTTCATTAAGCCTAGTGTTTCTTCTAAATCTTAAACTCTGAAAGCGTGTATTAAATTCACATGTATAAAATCATATTAAAATACTTTTCCTAAAGCACGGTCATTTCAGGCTACATTTAACAGTCAAAACCCAACTATTTCCTCTGAGTTTGACAAGGATTCTTTAACAAGGATTCCTTGTTACACCTCTGACCTCTCTTGTTTGGATTTCTGAGTGAAGGCAAGTCTGACAAACTTAAACCCCAATGATGCAGGAGATCTCAACTTACATTGTCCCCCAAAGTACATAAAAATGTGTTCATGTTGGAACCTTGATTAAAGTCACCTACTGTCACTCATTTTCATCCTTGGTGGCTTCTCAACTACAGGCTTACTGTACCCCTGTGAGGTTCCATGATTTCCATCTATCTTAACACTTTGTGGTCCGCTCATGTATTAGTACGTGTTTTTGTCACCAGTATCAGGTGGCCGCTCATGTATTAATACGTGTTCATCTAGTCTCCGGTTTTTCACGCCACGGTGGATTTATTTAGAACGATTAGGAGCTATTTCTTTGATCGTACTCAGTCTAGAAGCTTTACACATTGCTTTGGTGAAAGTGTAAGGTGTTTTATGAGAGATATTACAGTTTTTTTAATATCCAGTAGTTCAGGAGTTGTGGGTGTTTTATTGAATGCTTATCCCATTCATGCGGTGGCACAGAAAATGGCCAGCCCCAAGGGCTGGTAAATTTAAAGGGCATCGGCACACAAAGCGTTCACTTAGCTCCCATTTTGCTTGCTGCTTCTGTGCTCTCCAGAACCCATCTTCCTATTAAGAGACTTCCTGCCTCTCACAGAATGACCCATCATCTATCCCTAATGGCCAGGGGTTCTTCACCTGGGGTCCTTATTGTTCAAAGATATGTTTCAGGGAGTCTTCATGATTGGATGGAAAATAAATTATGTCTTTACTTTTACTTGTCTCTGAAACTAGCAACTCCATCAGTTATATGAATGCAGGTGGAAAAAACCAGTATTACTATCACCTATGATTTTAATCAAAACCAGATATGTTACTGTATGATAAATATTTTAAGAGTACTTTTTAGAATGTGTTTCAGCTCTGGTGAACCCTCAAAAAAAAAAATGTGTTTCAGTCTAACTAGTTTCCTTTGTAACCCTATGTATTTTATGTTTTACTTTCAGAAATATTCTAAGAAGTGTGCCACAGGCTTCACCCTGCACCATGACGCAGAGCTCTGCAGCCTCACCCTTTATCTCCCCAGGATGGTAGTACCCCACCCCCACCCCCCGCCACCCTGCAGCTTTTTAGGTAAAAGTTGCTTGTTTTCTCAAACATGGTATTTTATAAAAACAGTAAGCAGAGGGCGGTCAGCAACACTTTTCCAATTTCCTTGCTGCTGCCTTCAAATGTTCCCCCTACTTGCCTGCTCCTAGGTCATTTCAGTGTCTCTGTGGAAGTACTGGCACGTACTGTCAATGGGCCCCACATGCAACTTCAGCAAAACCTCTCTTAGCATTGTAGCTGCACAACCATGCCCAATCCACTCCTGAACCTTATTACTCAAAACAGCGCCACCTCTAGGTGGTCTTATAACCTATGCCTCAGCCACAGTCTCCTTTTCTTCTAGATCTCCTACCCTGACTTTTGTCACCCCTGTTCTTCATTCATAGAGTGATAGTCTGCTCTGGTTTTTTCCCCCCAAAGCATCAGAACCCTTAGATTTCTACTCTTTGTTCCCAACTCAGCTGAACTTTTCCATCCAGGTTAATCCTTCCTCTGTCATCTCATATAGACATATATAATGTGTGCGTGTGTATATTTTAGTCATTTCCTAATCTCTCAAGTCTCCTAGCTACTACCACCTCTCCTTCCTGGGCTCTGTAAATTAATCATTGAGGACCTGAAGAGGTATGAACCTATTCCCCGAAGTCATATACAGTGTTGTAAACCAGTGTTACCTCAATAAAGGAAAAAAAAAAAAAAAAAAAAAAAAAGGATCATTAAATCTGTTTAATTGTTCTTCCAGATTCTGTTCTCAGTTGTTCCTTTCTGTGTTCCAGGTATAATCTTAGCTCCGCCATTACATTAATCACTTCTCTATTGGCAAAACCATAAACTTCAACTCTTATCTCTTTCCTTCCAAATCCATGTACCCCTGCATCCAATTCTTGGGCAGTTCCACTTGAATGACAAGACAGTATCCAACACAAAGCACGTTAATGCCAACCTGCACTACCAACCTGCTGCTCCAGCAGAACTCTCCTTGACTTTGTCCTCTTCCTTACTCTCCACATCCTCGTGGACCTACTTCCTAACTACTGTTAGTTTTGTCAGACCTTTACCTCCAGGTCACACGATTGTTAATCTGAATTACTGCAAAACGCTCCTGACTACTTTTCATTATATCTAGACTTGCCCTTGGTAAACTAATTCTCTGCACTGGGATAATCTTTCTAAAAGATTAATCCTTCATTGACTTTAAGGAGACACGATAATAGTAGAAAGACACAAGTTTGCATTTGAACCCAGTTCCAACTTGGAGGAAATTATTTAACCACTGCCAACCCATTTCCTCACCTGAAGAATGGATGATATAGTCCCCAAAATTCAGAATTAAGAAATCAAGTGTATCCTTCGTAGTAGATGACACACACTAGTCCCTTGTTAATTGGGAGCCATCATTTTTCCTTCACAATGAAATTCGCAGCTTTTTAACGTGACAGACAAGGATCTTTATGATCTTGCCTCTCAGTTGCAACAGGTTTACCAACCCCCACCCTCCACTTTAGCTACCCTGACCTCTCCTTTATTCTCCCAGGACATGGTCTGTTTAATGAGCAGCTACCTCCTCTATCAGGGATACTTTAAACTTACTCTTTTTCATACAACTTACTTCTCAATTTAAGAGTACATGAGGTCTTCCCCAACCCCTCTTAGGCACACATCCCCCTGGATGAAACACCCACTCTACCAGTCTCACAGTACCCTGTGCTCACTTCTTTACTCTACTGAAATCCCTAGTCACCTGCCTGTCTCTTGTACTTATAGGGCAGGACTCCATCCTTTACACTGCTCAATTCCTGGCACACAAGTAGGTACTCAATAAGAGCTACTAATATTAAACTTAACATGAATGACTATAATAGGTGAAAGGTTAAAAAAAAAAAAAGAGCCAGATTTCCTTTCAGTTGGATCTTGTGTTCAAAGATTTTCCACTACCTCCAGAAACTGATTTTACTACTATGAATCTTGGGATAACTATTAAATCATGTTAACTTTAAGGAACTAGTACTGATAATATTAAGCAATATCTATAAAAGACTCAATCTGAATATAAATTACTTTAGTCACTTTTCCTCATTCTGAAAGAAATGGGTATTGTAACTGAAGAAACAGCACAGACCACTAAATTTTGCCTTTAAATGATCACATTGATGACAGTTACACTTAAACTACCCATTAATAAGGAGATTAAAAAACTTGCAGGGCCAGTTTTTCAAGTTTCAACAATAAGTAGTAAGTGCTATGCTCTGCTCACCAGCTTCCCGTAATCTGCTCCCCTCTGCTTTTGTCCGGTTAGTTCTTTCACTTCCAGCCAGATCTACCAAAGACAACTGGCTTATGGTGATTTGATCTTTTTCCTGAAAGAAAGATCAATTAAAATGCAAATAAAGTGACTGCTTTACAATGTCCTTTAAATATATTCAAATCAATAAATTATTAAGTCTTAGGAATACATTATTTGCACAATACATTATCTATAGGATACTTGGTTGGGGGAAAGAGGCTGCTAAACATAAAATATAAATACATTGGTGACATAAATGACAATTTGGCCAGCGTCTGGCCCAAAATATACTGTAAGTTCCGTGAGAGCAGGGTCTCTACCTTTTAACCACTTGGCCCAGCACCTTGGACATGCCTAGCGCTCAGCAGGAGCGCAATAAATGCTGCTAAATAGTGACTCTATCCTAAAGTTTCAATAATCGATATTTAATGATATAATAATTTCAGAATACTTGAATAAAGTCAAGAGGTACATAACTGATACTTTAATATTAGATACGATTCAAAGGAAATCTGGCACATATGGAGGCTTGACTTGGAAGCATTTTCTAGCTGACATTTTTGGAACACTGGCTATAAGACAAGCAACTAAGAACTCCACAGGCATTACCTCCTTTAATCCTCGCAGTATTATGAGGCGTTGATTACAGTTATATCAGAAAGCTAGTATATTAATAGGAATGAGAATTCAAATTCAAATCAGAATTCTTCTATCCCATGCTGTACCTTCTCTTGCTGTCTGGAAACCTTCATGATGCTATGATTTCTTGACACATTTTGAATGGAATTACACTTTAATAGCATAAAGTTATTAAATGATTTAAATCCAGGTTCAAATGCTGTAACTAACTGACAGAAGCTTTGTGGTGTGACAGGCCCAACAGTAAATAGTGATCAGCAGATGGGGTGGCATCTTCTCTAAGAGAACAATTTAGAACTGGCCATCTCTGGTTTCTACCATTAAAACTGTTAACACTTTGTGGTCCGCTCACGTATTAGTACATGTTTTTGTCACCAGTATCAGGTGGCCGCTCACGTATTAATACGTGTTCATCTAGTCTCCGGTTTTTCACGCCACGGTGGATTTATTTGGAACTATTAGGGGCTATTTCTTTGATCATACTCAGTCTAGAAGCTTTTTACACATTGTATTGGTGAAAGTGTAAGGTGTTTTATGAGAGATATTACAGTTTTTTTAATATCCAGTAGTTCAGGAGTTGTGTGTGTTTTATTGAATGCTTATCCCCTTCATGCGGTGGCACAGAAAATGGCCGGCCCCAAGGGCTGGTGAATTTAAAGGGCACTGGCACACAAAGTGTTAACTGAATTTCCTCATACAAAATGAGTCTGAGATAAAATAGGGAATCAAACATTCTTATTTTATCTCCTCTATTAAAGAGAGAAAGATTTGTAAACCTTTTCAAATCAGAATTCCAGGTTCTAAGATTAGTTTCTCAAACCACAATATGTAATGCAGCAATCAAAAAAAGAAATCACCTGCCTACATAATTCAAGAGCAGTCTTCATCTGCAATGAAACCTCCCTTGATAGAAACTCTAATTCTAAAAATTAAAGATGCAGTTAGAACAAAAAGAAAAAAAAAAACCACACAGTACTCTTACCTGTAAGACATTGTCTCCATCCGCATCCAAGGGGGCCTGAACTAGTTTAATGTTGAACACGCTATGGGAACGACTGGACTCACGATTCAAATGTGTATTTGCAATACGTCTCTTCTTCTGACCTATGAGGACAGAAAAAATCATCAATCAACCTTAATTCGTTCATTTCAGTGTAGATGCTTTGTACTACACCACAAAGTATATATAAATATATAAATTAGAGTAGCAACTCTCAGGGTTACAGATATCATTTTATGTTTTCCTAATTCTAGCTGTTTCTAACCTCTCCAGAAAACTTCAAAAGCCTCCTCAGTAGATTTCACTTCTACTTCTGTACATCCTGCAACATACATGTTATGGTTCTTATCTTCACGAAGCATTTTAGATTGTGGAATTCTATGAGAAAGAAAAAATTATTAGTTTACTAAATTATAAGCTACTAATAACTTTAATGCCAGGCAACATGATATCCACTATTATAATGGGGATAAGTCTAAGCAAGACACCAGAAAAAGATGAAACTTATCAGGATAAATATATGGATGTATAGTCAAGATTAGTTATATAATAAGATAACAGGAATCTATTCTGATTGAAAGACTTGCTCTAATTTGTTCTAAGCAAAGGAAACAACACTAAGCAATTAGAGATCAAAGTAGTAATGGAGCAACATCACATGCACAGGGTTAGCATCACAATCTAGCATCTTACTAATTTTAAAAGATCACCAAGAACTGGTTCTGACCTCAGTGTCAGCAAACAGACATTCAGAATGAGTTTGGTATATACCAGGAGTGGCAATCTTTGAAAGTGGCTGGTGGGATGGGGTAGGATGGGAAAGGTTGCTGCCAGTTTGGCGTCAGCCTTGTGAATGGTGGGATAGATACACCTGAAGCCACCGTCACTCATTAAATGGCAGATTTTATGGGAAACAAGGGGCTCAGAGGGAGCCACCTGCCCAGTGCCAATGAAAAACTACCAACATGCAAACAAGCCACAGATGCCAACCACCAGTATAACCCTTCTCCTGAAGAAGAGTCAACACCATCACATACATAAAATCTGTGCTCCTCATGGGTGTGCTGCAACTGTTCCACCTAGCGAAGGAATAAGGAAGAGTTACCGTTTCTACCACAACCAGCTCACAGGATGTATGCAGAGGATGCCACTTCACAGTGAGTCACACCGTAACCCTCCCTGTGTAATATTTTGTCATTGTACTAAAAACCCTAATCATTAACCAGATCAAAAAAGCAACTGAAGTGCCATCCTAATAAATTCATAAGCACCTTGTGAGCTCATTAGTTACCAAAAAGGTCACAAGACACACAGACAAGTCAGGCTTCCTTTCGTATAACTATATACAATCAAGACGGACTCCATTGGAAATAATCTTGCCTAGAATACACCGAACAGAAACATAGCACACACACTGACATGAAACTGACTGGTAGCACTATCACAAAAGTTAAGGAAAATAGGTATACGTAACTGAAAAACAAATGGGAAAGTATAAAGTTTTTAATGAAAATAAAAGAGGGTATATGGACATCTATTCTTTGTCTAATGATTTTCTAAAATGAGCTATTTCTCCAACAATGTTCATTTAGACATACACACAAAAGTTAAATAAGACACAGGTCTTCGTGTTATATATGTCCTAAGAGGCCCTAACAAAGACAGCATTGCCATAAGAACTAAACCATTAGCTCAAGAACAGGATGCTAATTTTAGACAGGAGATTCTAGCGTTCACGCTAACATAAATGCAGACTCATTGTTTGTGATGCCAGGCAGTGATTGGTCTAGTCTCAGCAGGGCAAGACCCAAAAAAATTTAAGCAGTCTTTTAATGCTGGTTAAATGACAATAACACTCTGTGTTAATGATGGAAGGCCTATGACTATTAGTTGTACAGACAACAGCTTTAGGCTTCACTCTGTAGAGACCACCAAGATACGGATGGTGAAAGAGACTGTGAACTACCAATTCTAAGTGTGTCAGGTTCTTGAAAGGTAATCCCAGGGCATGTCCATATGGACACTTCCTTTTATAGTGAAGGTCCTTGTCAGTCTAACCCAGGGCCAAGAGTTTCCAAAACAAACATCTCATAAATTTTCAGATCTCTCTTGAGATGTCTTAACTCACTGGTTCCCTAATAAAACTGCACATATAGCTAATAATAAAACTATTCATTGAACACCAACTACATGATACACAAGTAATGTTTCATTTAAAAACAAAAGTATTACCCCAGGTACAGGTGAGGACACTAGGGCTCACTGAGATGAAGTGACTTCCCCAAAAGGTAAGCAGCTAAGAGGCTCCTTTTACTTACTTAGGTTTAATGGGATCAAATGGCACCTCTTCCAGTAAATCATATATGTAATTGTTATATATTTCAATATAAGAGACAAATACACCATAGACACTATCTTCATCAACTTCTTCTGCTCTGCAAAATTCTTGTACATTTATCATATCTGCAAACTCTGGATCTACCTGCCGTCTGAAAAAAAGAAAAAAAAAGTCAAAGTCTGATCTTAGGCATTGCCAGTCAGCATAAAAGTGAAAGACCGTGAGATTAAAAGATTAAAACAAAAATGACCTGCCATTAAAATTCGAAATGTAAAAGGCAACGTCATTCATACTCAAGAGTGAGACAATAGCACTCCCATGTCCTCCCAGACACACAGCATAGACTTCTACTCCCTCTCCCACCCAGGCACACCTCAAATCAGTGGCTCTAGGGCAGTGTGCTCAAAATCAAAGGGCACATCAGAGCAAACCAGAACATTCCTCAACTTTGCGCTCACTAAAGTCAACTGTCAGATAAACTTTTCCACTTCATGTCTGCCATTCCCTACACCTGAGGAAAACAGACAGGGTTCCCTTAGGCCAAGCTACACACAAATGCAATTCCTTACTTGCTGGAGGGGGTCTTTGGATTGGGCATTGCTTCTCTTTTCTGCCGTTCTAATAAGGCATCAACTTCACACTGTATGTCCATGCTATTCCTGTCATTAGACTTAAAAACCTGAAGTGGGGGCAGAAAGCAGGCGATGATTTTTAAAACTTGACCTTAATGAGAAACACGTTTAAGAAATAAACATTTAATATTTTTAAACTCATTGAAGATTTTAAAGCGTATCTTGTGCTTTACTTCTCAACACTACTGTACCACAGACATCTGGAGCACCGCGTTCGAAAATGAAATGATCACAACACAAAGGAATTACACTTACGTATCGTTTAGCTTGGAAAGAACCTATACTGTTAAAGATCATGTTCAAACAACGAGGAAGCAGCCCTCCTTCCCCTGGAGAACCAGTCATTGTGTGAGTTTTTCCACTTCCTGTCACACCATATGTAAAAAGGAGACCTACAATGCAGCAAATCAGAGTTACACATTATAAGTCACACTGGGTTTATCTTAAAGTCTTCCACTTCCACTTCTATCTTAAGATATCTTAAAGGCTTCCAATTCTATTTCTTCACTGTATTGAACAGAATTAGGGCCTCCCTGTTGGCCTAGGGGTTAAGTCTCACCATATGGGCCTGAGTTTGATCCTCAGCCAGGATTCTAACCCATATGTCTGTCTCACCTGCTGCTCCCCTTAGCAGTGTGTTTCAGTAGATATGCCTATTTTGCTCCTCAATCTCTCTTTGGTGAATCCTCCCCCCACCCCTGGCCTATACCCCAGCTGTTCTATGCAAAAATAAAATCTTTAAAAAATTAAAAAGAAAACACAACTCAAAAAAGTAGGCTTAACACCATCCTGACAATTTAAAGCTGAACTGAAGGCCAAATGTAAACCAAATAGGCAAACATCAATTAAGTTTTAGCAGTGGAGAA
This sequence comes from Scalopus aquaticus, assembly GCA_004024925.1. Taxonomy (NCBI): domain Eukaryota; kingdom Metazoa; phylum Chordata; class Mammalia; order Eulipotyphla; family Talpidae; genus Scalopus; species Scalopus aquaticus. Next base: position 14,405 of record PVIJ01010620.1, on the reverse strand, counting down.
AAAGAAAAACCCAGCAGACATACCATTTTTGCCATGAATGAGGTCATCTACCAAGGGATTAGCCACAACATCAAAGAGCTCCCTCTGGGTCGTATGAGTGCCGAAAACTTGTTTAAATGAATACTGAGTCTGTGGAGAAGGGAAAAATTAAAAGCACATGAATGCTATCCGCTGTATCTATACTAGAAATACATGTGCTAAAACCTATTCAGAGGTATCTTTGTAAACACTTAAAAACATGCTAAGAAAAAATAGTCTTTAAACTTGGAACCCTTAAAAAAGTCATAATACATGTAATTTATACTGATTATAAATTGGTAAATATTTAATTATGATTAATGAACAAAATACAGGCAAGTCTCTGGTCTACCTAGTTTCATAGATGATAGCTGATTTTATTTTAGTAAGTGGCAAAGATCAAAATGTATTAAAACAATTCAGTCAGACTGAAAAATCTCAAACATTACTTCATATACTATTTTACTGCTTTTTTTTTATAAAGGTCATTTAAAATGGCATCGCATCATAAAACCAAGTGTCCTGATGTGGTAATTTTTTAAAAACTAGAATTGAACTCTAAATAGAATCTCAGAATTATGAGCTCTTACATACATTTTAAATAAATTATAGGACTAATAATCTGCCTAGTAGACCACTGGCCTCCCCTAAGGGAAGGTGACCTTGCCATAATCCTTGGCTGGTATAAGTAACTTCCTGTCCTGCCCCCTTCTCCCTTTAAGTCTTTTATTTTGTACAGCTCTCTATCTGCTGGATGGAGTGCTCGCTGCATTCATGAATCGTTGACTAAAACCAATAAGAACTTTAAAATTATTGCAGTGATAATAATTGCTTCTGTGGGTTGCATGAATTTCTTAGTTTTTGATCCATTAATGTCAAAGCTAAGTTTGGTACATGAGTGTTCACTGGAATTTACTATGGATTATAGACTTTGTCAAATGGTCCCTTTTTTCTGTTTCATACCTGCTGAGATATCAATATCATGACCCTAGTGTCCCAAGCATTGCCTTAGCATAGTAGTGTATTATTTCCTTCTTACAACCTCTGACCTAGGTACTATTAATCATATGTTCATTTTTTATGACTTGTTAAAGATCACACAACTAAGCTAATTCTCAACTTTGTGAAAGTTTTTAATTTCAATCCTATAAAACAGCTTTAGAGTTCACAAAAGAACAAAGAATCTTAGAACTGAAAGGGTCAATACAGATGGTGCTGACAGGTTAATCAGATGACTTCCAAGTCCTCATGAATAGATCCCGCCTCTCCAGGTAAAGAAAAATGAGGACCAAAGGAGGAACTTGCTCACGTCCACAAAACTAGTTAGTGTCAAAGCCATGAAACTAGTTAGTATCAAAGCCATTTCCAGCCCAGTGCTCTTTCCACTGCCTCTGTCTCTGAGACAGAAGTCAGTGAGAACTTTGTACTGGTTATAAATTAAGTCTAATCAGTGAAATTCAGTTAAGTCCATTCTCAACAGTTTGACATCTTCAAAGGCCTAGTCCTACATGAAGCCTTCCCAGATCATTCATTCATACTTAGTCCTTACTTACTGAGGTTTGGGGAAATAGGACAGATAAGGTGTATAGCCCTTGTACCCCCTTACATTATACCAGAAGAAAGACCATAAACAAGTAAATAAACCCATCAATTGTGGTAAGTGCCATCAAAGCAGCACTCAGAAGAGAAGGGGGTAGAAGCCGCTACATTTGATGGGGTTAGCTGGACACACTTCCCTGAGGTGTTGATTTAAGCTGAAACCTGAGGATGAGGTGCCGTCCCTGCTGAAACCCAAGGGAAAGTAAAGTCCAGGTCAAGGGAACAGCACTGAGGCAGGATTCTGGCTTATCCAAGGACTGGAAGGATTCAATGAGTACCAAAGGAGAGGGTGGAAAGACAAGAGGGAGATTAAGCAGGATTTTGCCAAGTTAAAGACTTTATTCCTTGAAAGGTTTTAATCAGGAAAATGGTAAGATCTGATTATGCTCTAAAAGATGGCTCTGGCAGATCTATGAAGTATGGATTAGAGAAGAAGATTCGGAGTGGAAGCAGGCAGTCCAGTGTGGCTTCAGCATAGCTGTGGTAGTACCAACAGGTGGTCAACACACCAATACCCCTGGGAAAATTGTTTTCCAGTCTAGGAGGAAATCAATACAGAAACAGAGTAAATGTCTAATGTTGGTAGCCACTAGACATGTAGTTAATGGATCATCACAAGGTTAGTACCACGTGGCAAAGCGGTACAAACTTATCAGTCACCATGCATTGAAAATAAAAAAGCTGTTTCTTTACCACAGAGAGCTTGAGAAACAGTGGTCTCAGTGATTAATAGCAGGGCCCCAGACAAGGGTGGTGGCAATGGAGATAAAAATGAAAGGTACACCTTGGAGTGGAACAGATAGAACCTACTGAATAACAGATAAGGGAAGGGAGGGAAGACTAGAGAAAAGTAGGAACAGGGTTTCTGAGGAGCAAAGATGATGGGGTCATTCATTGAGAAGACTAGGAAGGAAATGATTTAGAAGGGGAAACAAGAGTTCTTTTCAATAAAATTTGAGATAACTATGTGATATCCAAGCAGAGATAACAGGTATATATTCTAGTTGAGAGCTAGAGAAAAGGCTAGAGATTAAACTTCAGAATTATTACCATATAATCAACATTTAAACCCATGGATAAGTATAGTAAGAGAAAAGAACCCTGAGTATAGCACAACTCAGTATTTAGAAGTTAGAAAAGGAAGAAGAGCCAACAAAGGGTGGCCAGCGAGCGATGAGAACCTGGAGTGCTGGAAGGAGAGAGAAAGAACTTTCAGGAAGGAGGGTGCAGCTGAGAATGGATTATAATGAGAATAGGCGTTCATCAAATTAGCAGTAAAGAGGCCACGGTGGGCTTACACAAATGTGTGAATTGCAGCTTGGAAGTGGAGACAACAGTTTGAGCTCATCACCTCTTCTGCATCCCCAGAGTCCATCTCTTCCAGCACGCCTGTCTTTCTGTGTTACCTAAACGAGGGTGGCTAGTTTACCATCTATGTCCCCAACTAAGTTGTAAGCTCCATACAAGCAAGGACTATGTCTTAGCTATTTTAAAAAATCTCCTTCAGCTGCCAGGTTAGTGCAGGGTATCTGTTGAACTGAACTCACTTTGCTCAATATTTACTAAGAACACTTAAGAGACGGACACAAATATGCAATGCCTATTAAATATTTTTTAACTTCCACACATGAAATTGCGTGTGTATAAAACTGCCGAGCATAACCACATCCCACATTACATGATACCTAACATAAGATTTAAAAATATCCAGCACAAGCAAAAGCAACCCTCTAACTCCAGTATACCAAAGATGTTGTCTGTACATCCAGAAATTAAGTGGTGGTTATAGTGAAGTAAATAAGTCTTTCGAAAAGGTGGAAACACATGCATTCTGTTAAATTTTAAAAATAGAAAAGCCATGCAAGAATGAACATTGAGTAAAAGCAACTTGGTTCCACTAGGAATTACCTCCTTATAGTCTCCATTTCGGTTGAGTCTGTAACCCTCAGGAGTGTGAAGCTGAAGGGTTGTGCTATTGATCACTTCTATACAACTCTCCTGGTCAGGGAAGCTCAGGGGGCGCACCCGGCAGTACACCTGAACATACAAAAAGGCACTCAGAGAAAAAAAGGTTGACTTTTTACCTAACTTTCACTTAAGCTTCCTATTCATTCACTCCATAAACATTTGGTCTTAATTTAAGAGATCTATATAAACTTAGACCTATGAAAACCAAAATCTGCTACTCATGATTGTCAAATGCAGATATGTTAGACAGGTTTTAAATGTACATAAAAACAAATTTTGATAGCAAAACCATTAAATGCACAGCTTCTGTTCATTACAATACTGGCACAAATTTAATAGTTACACTTTTCTAATACAGAAATCTCTCTAAAAATAACATCACACAATGAGAATTATTTGAAATTGGAGTTGGATATCAATTAAAACTTGCCAGCTTAACACATATACATAAAGTAAGTGTAAGATCTGAAATTGGTCTTGTTGATAAAGTGGAGGAAAAACTATTCAGCTCTATGTACAAAGCATCTAGTTCCCTCAACTCAGACTAAGAAGAAAAACACTTTGGTACCAATGAAGGGAAGAGTTAAAATATCCCAGGGCCCATCAACCTTCTTTTATTTGCCTTTCACTTTTAAAAGCAAGTTCCCGGGCCTGAAACTAGTAAAGTGTAAGTATGAAGTACATACAACTCTGAGTAGTCACTAGGTTGAATTAAACTGTTCTCTAGCACAGTCTTTTTGAAACTTGGTCCCCAAATGCATGGAGTTTGGGGCTTTCTCCACGAAGTGCGCCATCTCAGTACAAAACCATCCTGAAGATAGGGGAGGATGCTCATCCAAGCAGAAATTTCCCCTTGTCCAGGGAATATGAAGACTTCTGTGGAATAGCTGAAGAATATTTTCCATTATCTAACTTTGCAAATTATAGTCAGTTACAGGAAATTTGCAATAGACAACCAACCAGAATTCTTTTTACTATACTAATTAATCCTACCTGCATAGAAACAAAATTTCAAAGCCGAAACCAGCCTTACCAGCTTAATTTAAGTTCTTTGCACATCCACATCTCAGTCACTTCCAAGCATACACATGAGAAAAGGACTGAAGAAAGAATATGCACACATAAAGTCACAGATCTTACCCCAACTGGGTCTTTAAGGCTCGTTTGGGAGCCTTTCTTCCCTAGAGGTTTCCTGGGTGTCTTAGCCCTCCTAGTTACAGATTAAAAAAAAAAAAGTTTTCAATTCAACACCAACATACAATATCCTTACCTATAATTCACACAGACTACCCACTAGGATTATAAAAATATGCCTTACCAGTTCCAAAATTCTACCCCCTCCCCATAACATGAATAAGAATTAGACTAGTAGATGAGTGTTCTTGGCATGCATAAAAAAAAAAAAGTGGTACTAACTGTACCTACTTAGTTTTTAAATGGTTCTATATTTAAAATAAACTCCTGAAGCAACAATTTTACAGACAATAAAAATTTGAAAAAAACAGATCATTGACCACACTTACCTTAAAAGGCATCTGTAAACATGTACACACACTGAAGCAACAGCCATTGCCAAGACATACTGACAAATGACTAACCAATAAATTATAGAAATGCATTTGCAGGAATCCATTCTTCCATTCAGATTTAGGTCAGTACTCTCTAGAATCCTCAAACTATCATCCTTAGTCCCCAAACAAAATGTGGCAATAGAACAGGATTTTTATTTATTTCACCATTTCTTTAGCGTGCCACTTCCCTACACACACACACAACCACACCCACACCCACACACCCTTAGGCTAGAGGAACAGTTAACGCTAAAATTAAAATTATTGGCTTGGGCTATATATTATTATGGCCCAAATATTTTCTCATTTTCCCAGATGAAACAGAAGCAAATGAACATTTAAGCGGAAAATATTATGGCAGGTTTACTTAAACTCAACTTAAAAAAAAAAATTAAAATACTGATACTGGCCTCAAAAGAAAACAAGTTGTCTTTTGCAAACGACTGGCTACATGATGAAACTAGAAAACGAACCCTTTGAACAATTATTTTTTTTACCCAGTAGCGGTCAAGTATTACGCTGGCCCAAACTGTCAAAGACTCCAGAGGAATGTGGGACAGTGCATTTGTGTAAGGGCATGGGCGTTGTCGGAGGCCAAAAATAGAGCAAAAGTAACTTAGTTATCTACGGATGAGTCTCACCGTCCAGGCCAAAGGGCTAGGCTAAGAAACCCGCAGCGCTCCCGAACGGCCGGGTTCTCCCGGGGCTGAGTCCACCCAAGCAGCCCCAGAACACAACACGATCCCACAAGCCAGCTGAGACAACCTCCGGGCCCTGTGGCTTCCCCACGCGCACTAACCCGGCAAAAAGCAAGCTGCGAGCGCCGGCGGCCCGGCAGGGAGCAGCGGGATTTGAGAACTGGCTGGAGGAGGCGGCCGGGCGCAGGTGGAAGCAATGCGAGCGCGGGCCGCTGGGCCACCCCCGCCCCCCTCCCGACTTCGGGCCGACCTTTCCCAGCAGCAGGCGGAAAGGCGGCGCCCCGGGCTCCAGACGGTGGGGACAGGGAGCGAGTGACAAGGACGGGTCTCCACAGAGCAGCCCACGCACGGGTTCCCACTTTGGGGGCTCCCACTTTGGAGGCCGCGGGCTGGGTGCTGAGGGCTCTGCCCGCGGGCTGCGGCAAGGAGACGCCCGCCCCAGGTCGGCGGTCTGGTACTCACGCTGGCTTCATGGCAGCAGGCTCTGTGTCGCCCAGCTGCGCGCGCGGGACGCCGGGCTCGATCGGGCGGTCTGGCTGGGACGGACGGCCGCAGGGACGCGCGGCAGGACCCCTGACAGGGTTAGCGGGACACGGCGCTCCCGCAAGTCAGGAGACGCAGCTGAAAGCCCAGGTGAGCTCGCGCCTGGCGCATTTCAAACGGGCCAATCAGCTCCCGCCCGCGGGGAAGGGGTGGGGCCTCGGAGGAAATGACGACAGTACCGGAAGGGAGGTGGGTCTCCTAGGCGACCGACGCGGAGAGCGTGAAAGGAATCTAGCTGTCTGGGCTACTGGATGGAAGAGAGAACCTCAGCTCTGACTAAAATATGACCCCTGAGAGATTACTTTTCCACATCACAAGAAGTCCAGTGGAAGGGCAAGTTCAGGGTTGATTCAGCAATGCCTTTCTGGACCAGGAGTGTCCTGTTCTCGTGCTGTGCCCTGCGCAGCTTCATATGCCCTTTTTTCTTCCCTATCATATCATCTTGACTTCCTTTCTCTCTCTATTCTAAATCTTTTCTGGGTTCCCCCTGTCTGGTTATTCCAGGTGTTTCCTATCCAGGTGTTTCATCCAGGTGTTTCATCAAATTCTTAATCCATAGAGATATCCCGTATATTGAGAAAGGGATAAAATTCAGTACTTGCCCTTGAGCAACACCCAGAACTGATTCTGACAACAGCCCTTGCCCCTAAATTGATGAATATCAAATAGGCATCTACATCTGCGCTCTCTTGAATTTCTAGCCCCAACTCCTCGAACTTGTATAGAACCAAACACTGGTACGAATAGATAATTTCGTTGGCCAATATTGTTCGACATAAAGATGATTCTGATGTTTGCTATTAAAAAACATTTACACGAACAAACTTAAAAATACATCATTTAACACAATGCAAGTTAATTTGTAAGAGAAATTCCTAGAAGAAGTGATGTGTCAGAGAATATTCTTGTATAATGTTTCATTGCCAAATTGTCTCTCATACAGGTCATCAAATATATGCACCCACCAGTTATGTATGAGAGGGCCCATTTCTCCACAATTCTCAGACAACAAAGTGTTATCACACATTTTAATAAATGTAATAAGTGAAAAAGAATCACACTGTGTCTTAACTTTTCATTTATCTAACATGATGAATGAGGTTGGGTGCCTGTTCAAGAGCTATTTGTTTTTCCTTCTCCATCCAAGACCTGTGTTCCAAGTCCTTTGCCTCATTGTTCTTTTGGGTTTTCCTTGTTGACTTGTAAAAGCTCATCTACATGAAGGAAATTGGTCCTCATTCAAAATTTGTTAGCATGTTTTATAATCAAACCAGCTGACTTCCTGTTCTATTTCTGCATTCAGTCTGTTATCACACCATAGCATGTGGCCTCTAAAAAACTCATCAATACAGAATGAGAGTGCAAAGGTCTTAGTAGTATACTGTGAAATTCGTTTTTACCTGATATTTTCTTAAAAGAAACCTGAAGATTTCCAGAGCTCCACCAACCACAGTTCAAATATTTTTATAGTTTATATTTTGTGGGGTTTTTATGTTGTTTTGTGACAACTTAGGAAAATATCTAAGGTAGTCAAATATTTCAGCCTTCTCTTTTATGGCTTGTTTTGTGTCACACTAGGAAATGTCTTCCCCATTCTGAAATCTAATTTTTGTCTTATATTGGGTTGTTCAAAAGTCATGATGTATTTTTTCTATGCTTCCTAAGCAAAAACGCATCAGGACTTTTCCAACAACCCAATATTTTTTCCTATTACTTTATCACATTGTTTTTTTATGTGTAAGTCTTTGAGCCATTAGAACTTTATTTACTAACAGCCTTCAACACCTTCCCACTTATCTCTACCCCCCATCATGAGTGATGTACTCAGGCCCAGGAATGTATTTCTCATAGGGAAGTGAGCATGTTAGCAGTGCCGTAGTTAAGAAATAACCAGATCAAGTGGGAAACAGAACAACTTTATTATAATAAATAATTTTTTTCAACATAGTTTAAGAAAATAAGATAGTGTAAGTTAGAAGAACACCCCTGAGTTTGGTAAGAGTTCTTTACCTGTTCAGCAATAATGGATTGCTGACTAGAAAATCAGCAGGCTGAATGCAGAGGCTGGCATTCAGCTCAAGGGTTACAAAGTGCTGTCATACAGTGTTAGCGGGGGTTGCACATAAAAAAGGGTCCCATGGCCAAAACAAATTTGGGACACATTAGAGTCAAGTGAAGAGTTTCCCCAACATGCCTAACACTACCATTCTCCACCTCCTTCCTCAGAACCTCTCACAGGCAGGGTTCCACACAAAACACTTTGAGAAAGATTGCAGCAGGCAAATATTTAAATCACTTTGTACTCAAAAGGCTTCTAAAGTCCCACTTGTAATTCTAATCAACAATTACAAATTACTTTCTCTAGAAAGGAGATGGAGAGTTACTCTCTAAGAACCAAGTAACAGGCAATAAAACTAGGAGTGAAGGGAGACAGAGCTGACCAGATGGCCTCTTTCAAACACACTCAAGTTTTATCACCACTATAGTGCCTGATAAATTTTAGAGAAGTGTTTCTTTAGTAGGGGGAGAGGGAAGAAGTACATCCCCTTAGGATTGTGCCCAATCCCTTTGGAGGCAGTGCCATGTTACCAATTGTAACTGGGACTGTGGCTTTTCTTAAGTGCATTGAGACATTTTAAATTCCTTTGAGAATTGCTACATTAAAAAACATCTTTCTTCTGAGAACTTCAACTGACCCACTGTCAAGCTTTTTGACTGTCCAGGATGGTTTGAGCAGAACTATACCCAAATTAGACTTAACATGTCATGATAATTAATATATTTGGATATATCCTCACTCCATATTAGATGCTTCCAAATAGGTATATTGCAAATTGTTATAATATTTTACTTTGTAACCCTGTCCACAAGTCTACACTAGGACTAAAATTTACCAAACATTATGAAACATTTGCTCTCATTGTGTTGAATTATCATTTTCATCTTTAACCATGATGAAAAAGCATCATAAGCAAAGATTAAAAATCTGGAAGTCCTTCAAATTAATCAACCATTATCTTTCAACTATTTCTAAGTTAGATTAAAAACATTATTTTACTCTCTATAAACAAGAGAATTAAAAGCCTTCATGTCCTTGGCATTTCTAGAATAGGATGTTTAAGCTTTGTACCTTTTTCATCATAACATCAAAGTTACATTAAGATTACGTAGAAGTCCAGAGCCTGCTGGCACCGAATTCCACTATCAGATGGTTGCAAAAAAAATTTTTTTTGTCACACAATTTGCAATTAATGTACGAAAAATTTGCCAGCCCATATAATTTTATCAGTCTGCCTCTCCCTGGAAGAAGTAGGTAAATAATGAAACTAATTAAATAATATTTCTTGATCACTCTCATCCAACATAAATTGTTACTTGTCCTCAGAGAACTGGACAATGAGCCATTTCCAGGCCATTTAAGGGTCTGGGCCAGTTAACCCTGGAGGCAGGAGTCTACGTTATAGGGGTATTCCTGAGTCAGTAAAAAGGATCCTGCATTGTGGTAGAGGCTTCTTAAGTCCTTAGGAAGTGTAGATCAAGGGTTGATGGCCTCTGTTACAAACTGCTTTGCATCAGCATTTCTGAACCCCTGACAACACCACGAAATACTGAAGTGTAGTCAGTAATGCAACATGTGAGAAAGTGCTGTGTTTTAGTAGCACTCAGTGCAGAGAGAGGGGGACACCTCCTGCTGTGGTGAGTTGCTAAATTTAGGTCAGAACAGGCCCAGTGCCTTCTGGAATCTCACCACCAGCATTCCTTCTAGTGTGACCTGTGGCCCTCCCAAATCCCCATCACCTGGGGACTTGCTTTAGCATAGCTCTTCTCCAGGAAACTACTACTCAGATTAGTAAAGCAGAATCTCCTGGCTCACTCAGGGAATCCACCTTTCTCGCAAACTCACCAGCTGTTTCTGATTCACTGCAAAACCTGAGAATTACGTCTGACCCACCCTTTGGCAAAGTCTCTAGCTTCCTCAGCACATAGAAGATGAACACTCAATTTTGCTGTCTCTTTGAAATGCTAAAGCAACATCAAGAATAGGCCGCCATCCCCAAATACAGCACTGTCATTGACTTAAAGGTGAACTCAGCCAGCTCCCACCATGAAAACGGTTTACCTGCACTGCATAATACTGTGTAGTATCAAACAAGAATGCTATAGGAAAGCAGAATGGACTTGTGGAGAAAGAGGGCTATTCTATTCATTCCTTTCATTAGATGGGGAAAGAAGACCCTTCCTCAAAACAGATCTCCACTATCTGGAAAGCTTTTCCAGTTCCCCCAACACCCACAGACACAACTTCCTCCTCCTCAGCTCCCCCACTGACCTTTCCAGATCATTTTCTTCCCAAAGTCATTGGTGGGCTACTATGGGAGCTCCTGGGAGAGGCTTTGCAGAGAATGAAGCAAGTTCATTTTAAAAGACTACTACTACCTGGGTAGTAAAGCTTAATCCAACTTTTCAATAATAAAGTGACAATGGTAGTATGCTTCTTCTAACCATTTAAATGGAACTGAATCCGCTTTAAATATATTTAAGACTTAATGAAATATTCATGATTTCTCTGAATAAGTACTTACTTCAACCCGTCTATGATTTAAAAACCACAAATACAGAATCAGTGCACAGCTAGAGAAATTTCCCCAGTTAAATGCCTTTGAGACACGAACCCACTCAAAAATGCCAGGACACCAACCACAACCACATCAGGCCGTCAATTAAAGGGCACCACCACCAGTCATGGTGGTTAGAGTATCACGGGTAAGTGTGGACACCGGGCACGAAAAGCTTATGGTGTGGATCATGTTTCTTTCTTATGTAATTCTGGCTCAGGAATCCGATACAGAGCAGCTGAGAAATAAAGTATGTTGCTGAGGCTGAAGGCGATGCACAGAAGCATGGCTCCGGAGATCTGCGAGAAGGCCAGCGGCCTGGAGGTGGCCAGGAGCCACTCCTTCCTCAGCGTCTTGTCCAGAAGTATGGCCTCCATCTGCATGTGTGTGGCCATGATCACACATACGTGGAACAGCTGGTGACTGTGACCTGCAGCAAACACACAAAAGACGGTCAGCACCAAGGAGGAGGAGGCGGCGACACCTGTGAGAGCGCGTCTCTGGAAACACGATGCGGAGGCTGCCATGAGAGGTCACACATTTCCTGGTGCCATTTGTATCACACGTCCAGAAAAGACAAGTTTGGGGCGATGGGAAGTCGCTCAGTGGTAGCTTCAGACAGGGGGTAGGAATGGGGATTAACAGGGCGTGGCTTGAGGGATCTGACTGGGGTGATGAAAATGTTCTTAAACTGATGGATGGGGATGCTGGGCCCACCTGATCAATTTGCGGAGAACATCACTGAAGTGGGGAAGGATGTGATAAGTGGGCTTCCATACATTAATTTTTTAAATGTAATAGGAGAAAAGTTAAAAGGCGGCCAGGGCAAAGCAAATCCATTTCAAAACAACCTGTCTGCCAGTCCTGCCTTCCACAAGAAAGTCAGGCAGCACATTCTGCCCAGGGGCGGCTCTCGGGCGCCACACCGCTCAGAGCAGTCTCACTTCAACACCAAAGGAGAAGCGCCACATTTTCTGGTGCGTCTCTCCCATCTGTTGACTAATTTGAGACATATCCAGGGGCTCTTCCTCCCCTACCTGACCCTGGCCCACCAGTCATGCGTCCACAGAGAGGGGAGCCCAGGAGCGGGTGGTGGAACTGGGCAAGACATGCCGATTTGGTGGCTGGTGAGAAAAGGCGTCCATCACCCAGGGTTAGGGACTGCTCTGGGGACAGTCCTTAGGAGCCAAAAACAAGACACATGTCTCAGGGATTGAACTGTGGTCCCCCCACTCAAATGCATATGCTGAAGCCCTAACCTTCAGCACCTCAGAACCTGACAGTCTTTAGAGCCAGGGTCATTAAAGAGATGCTATATTCAGGTGAGCTCGCAGAGGCGGTCCTTCTGTGATGCTGTCCCTGTAAGAGGTGAGGACACGGACGTGCGGACACAGTGCACAGATGGCGTGGAGATGCACAAGACGGCTACCTGCAGGCCAAGGAGCCGGCGCTCAGACGAAACCCTGCTGACACCTCAGTCTCGGACTTTAACCTCCAGAAATGGGAGAAAGTAAATGTTTGTAGCTTAAGTCACCTTGCCTGGAGCTTTGTTAAGGCAATCCCAGCAAACGAACACAACCGAGAGTGAAACAAGGATTCTCCTTCCCTTAGCTTCCTTTGAAGAGTTCAGAGTTGTGCCCTGGATCTATCCTAGAGGTTAGTCAATAACTGTGTCCCAAGAAGGAGGCCCTGCTGAGTGGGAGAGTTAGGAAGGAGCATGTAGGCAGTTGAGGCTTCTCAAGTGATGAGACTCTGGGGGTCTCATGGCAGGGGGCTGCCAGCACCCCGTCCACATGCCTAGGACTTAACCCTTACTGATGGGCTGTGTCTGATGCCCAAATCTAGGGGTGATGCAGCAAAGTGGTTTCTTGCACAGCAGAGAGGGGTAACTGGCTGCACTTGCCAATGGAGGCTCACAGCTGTCTCTGGGCAGGCAGGAACTAAAGGGACGGGAAGACCATCAGCACTGATGCTGCCGCAGGTGGCTGCCGCAGGAAGAGGGATTTCAGCAGTGCTTCCCGAGGGCCCACGCTGCCCCCGCCTGCACTGGCCCTTCCACACATTCGGGCTGGCGTCCGAGAGGGAGACTCGGCTACATGAGGAGGGTAAACTCCAAACCCCTTAATGATCTGTCATTAACTGCTGCGGGGCACATTTCCCCCTACAGGAGTGTTATCTGCTTTGCCACCTGTGGCTCAAGATGATGGGTAGAGGCAAATAAATGAAACATCGAGAGGCCAGGGAGTTGGCAAAAGACTTGAGACACAACCACCCCTACTTGAGGAAGGTGGGGCCTGGAAGGGGATGCAGAGGGCAGATTCCAATCTCCTGGCCTTTGATCTCCCTCCTTTCTTGAAATCTACCCAAGAATTTTGTTCATCTCCACCCCTTTGGGCAGGAAAGAATAAGCAAGGAGATGAAACTGACAGATCAAACAAAGCAAACCCAGCCAGGGCCTCAGGTGGAAGGGAAACGGGCCAGGGAGGACCATACTTCCTGCTTGTCAGGTGGGAACGGAGACTGACCCCTGGATTGTCCTGATGGCTGATCCAACGGTCTACGGAGCTGTCAGCCCAAGGACTCAGCAGCCTCACCAGCCGTGACCCCAGGCTCCCCTCCCCTAGCCAGCCCAGAGCCAGGATGGGGCAACACATTCTGCGGGCCTGAGAACCGGCGTGTTCCCAAGGGCAGCTGAGACAGCTCCTGACTCCTGGCCGTAGTATCCCCACATGAACAAGACAAAGACAGACACGTCCCTGTCAGCACCATTCCCTGCCGTCAGGCGCCTCACCACCTGGCCCTCTCCTTCCTCCCCCTCGCCACGTCTGTCCTCGTGTTCATCGAAGAATGGGATTTCACATTCGTGGGACTCCTGGCCTCGTGCACTACAGGACTGCTCTGGAATCCCAGCCCCACCTGCTCTCCATGCTCCCTCCTGCACCCCACCTGGCTGGTCACTGGCTCCACACATCCTGGCCTTGTCAGCTGGCAATTTCACCCCACTTGGCCCACGCCTGGAAAACGTTCTGAGCAGCTGCTTTGGCTGCTGCCCCCTTTGCCACACACACTGTTGTGTGGCCAGAACCTTCCTGAGTGGAAAGGCAACAGCAGCAGGCCAGCACACACTCACCGACGTAGTCAAAGCGGCCAGGAGCCAGGCGCTCGGGCAGGTGCGCAGAGTAGAAAAAAGAGGCTAGGAGTGTCATGGCCATGTGCTTCTGATGGTACAAGGTGGCTTCGCTCTGGGCACTTTCCCCTGGGAGCACGAATAGCTGCAGGTATTTAAAGAAACAGCCTTGAGAGGAGGCTCCCTTCCCTCTACTCACCTGCACATGTCCCCGCAGGCCCAGGAGTGTGACTTGGAAAGGGGACACTCAGGGACGAGTCCTCAG
>PVIJ01010619.1:19380-59288 GCA_004024925.1 Scalopus aquaticus | reverse complement strand
TTATACATACAAGTTGGGGTACAGGCCAGAGGCGTGGGGTGGCGAGAGGGTTCACCAGATCCAGAGCAGGGAGCAGAACAGGCAGATCAGAAATACACTGCTGAGGGGAGCAGCGGGCGAGGCAGGAGAGGTCTGCCGCACCATGTGGGATTCTCCCCGGCCGGGCGTAGAACTCGCGTCGCCGCTGCCAACAGCTCCACAGCGCAGCACTTAACCGCTGCGCCACCGGGGAGGCCCAGTTTAGAATTTTTGAAAAGGGTAGTTGTAATGATCTTAGCAGAAGGAAAGAAAAGAGAATAATATCATAACTTGGGTCTTCAGCCAAAAGACCATCGAGGGTGAATATTTAGGACCATCAAGGGTGAATATTTAGGATGGAAGGTTGTTTCGGTGTTTAAAGGGTTGCAATTTGCCTCAGAATTTTGTCTTTAGTGCAAGTTAGTAAATTATAAATTTTCTAACACTGCCTGTTTGCCATCTGTTTTTGTGAAATTATATCTGATAACAGGCAATACAAAGGCATGACCTTGCTAAGCTTTGATGGAAACCACCCAAACAAAACACATTGCATATTTCCCCCATTTCTAGACAGACACAGAAGACAGGGAAGGGCATTTGCACAATGAAACTGTGCTCATAGTAAATCATAGGCTGTCGGGCTTATGAAGATTATTTTATATTTAGCAATAATTTCACAGGAGGCAGTCTCCATAAACATCTTTATATGGAAGTAACACTACATATGACTCAGTTGTATAGGTTCACCCCCTTCAGGTCTAAATACTGGCACCACACCCAACGCCATTCATACATACCTTTAAGGGGACTTAATGGAGAACACAAAAAATTAACTGGCAATATATTTTCCAAAGTCTATGTTTGTCAGAAACAGCTATAATATAGTGTCATTATTTGTGTGTGTTTGTTTTATTTAAAAGAAGTATATCCTGAATGATCATTATTTGCTATATGTACAAACTTTGAGTTAACTGATGTTTATCTACTTCCAAAAATCAAATAAACCTTGTAAAGGAAGAAGATTTTCATAAAGGATGATTTTCAAAAGAATCATCTATAGACAAAGAAAAACACGGTATGGTTTTAGGCAAGGAAAATGGAAGAAATGTTTTTAAAATTAGTATTTTTTAGGGAAAACTGCATTCATATCAGGTACTATAGACAAGAATGAGTCTCCTTGGTAAAAACCAGTCATAACTTTATAATAAAAAATAAAAGTTAATAACATGTTGTGTTGACAGGTATGATTATATATACTATGCATAAATTTCTTAAAAATCATTTAATTTTTATAAGTGATAGTCACTTAATTTTCCAATTAAAACATCCATAAATATAACTTAAATTTTCATTTGTGTTCCTATTAGTCATAAGATTTCATCAGAAATGAGTAAGAGTGACTCTAGAATAACAACAAAAAAATAATCATTATGGAAACTCTTGGGAAAACACAAGAATCTGAAAGGAACTGTTTACACTAAAAGTCAAAAACCTTTCTTCTTAAAATGTTCTATCATAATCATTTCACACAAGAAAATAGTAATTTAAAGGAGCCACAACGTAAATACTAAATTACACACTCAAATCAACATATGAAACTAAGTCCAGTAAATGCTTCAATACAAACGATACACTCTAAATATTTTTTGAATCATTCTATATATTCATAATACAAATATCATTATTCTTAATCCTTAATATTTACGAGTCATTTTATCGAGCTGCAAATTGCTTTCACGTGAATCAATGAATCGTATCATTTATTTCTGGGAAGTCAAGATATGAAGCTACTTGTCTTTCAACAGAAATAGAAAGATACATTTTAGAGAGAGTTCCATGCTTGCGACCCAATCCATACAACTTAATATAATGATGCAGAAGACGGAACCACGCACATTCATCAGTGTAAACACAGGTGACCTAAGAATGCCAGCACATTCATTTGCTATGAGCTGCCATCCAGCTGAGACTGGCCTAGCTTTCTGACAGTAAATCTTTACACCATTATTTTACCCCATTGGCTGACAAGACATCTCCTGCTGTGAGTAGCCAAATGTTTATGTGCAAGGACATCACGTCCATTATTGTTATTAGTTCTCTGCCCCCTTGCATGAGCAAGGAACATTAAGGCCAAATGGGTGAGAAAAAGCGTTTCCCCTGGGCCTATAGCTTAACAGACAGTGCCGAGTACCTGGGGAACCTGTGAAAGGATTTATTTTTTTCAAATGGACAAGGAACTGCTCCAAGACACTAATTTTTTTTTTTTTTTTAATCAGGCGGTGTGTGGAAATAACACATTCATGAGTGTGCAATGATGGGAAAAGCACTGGGTAAAGTAGCAAGATGCAATTTTTGTTTTTGTCACTGATCAGTTATGTGATTTGAACAAATCCTTTGTCTTCATTCTTCCCTCTCTCCTGTTTCTCTTTAATGAGAAGCTTCCTTTCAGTCCAAACAACAGCAACAAAAAATATATAAGGACTAATTGATCAATAATACCCATTTTTCATAAAAAACTTTCAAGATCTTTTACAATACTTTCTAAGTGTTTGCCTAAATGATTATTGTATGGAGATACTCAAGGAAACACTTCTGAATTATTTTGAGCTACAATATTTCCTTAGTCATTGACCATTATGTTGACATTGACTAATCTGATCTAATTTTAAAATGTTATTCCTTTTCCAAAAGAAATTTTTGGATTTCACTTTCAAACAGTAGTTTACAAGTGTGAATACCATGCTTCATTTCTATGAAAATATGGAGACATCATGGAAATATTTAATATTTAGAAAAAAATTGTTGTGGGAAATTCTAAGAAGGCAGTTATATGGGCATTTGGTTCACTGTGAAAACTTTAGGTGCCCAACAAAATAGCTGACACAGGACAAGTACTCCAAATATTGATAATGGAAAGGGAGGTTCAGAACCACAGTTAAAAGTGAGGGTACAAAGCAAGAACTAAGAAGATAGCTCTACGGTATCACTACTTGATCTGGAAAGAGGAACAAGTAACAAAGACGGATGATTATTTTCTGACTGACTTGAGAATTTAAGGAAAGTTTAGCAAGAACCAAAAGTAGAAACAGACAACTCAGTGGGAAAGTGAAGAACACAACTTGATAGGGCCCCAATGGAAATCTTTTCATCTGAAAGTAGCTTTTGGTTTCATTAAAAACACTATTTTTTGAAGACAGAAGTTTCCCTAACTAAAGGGGAGAGACTTTTTTCTACCATATTGCTTCCAGAAAGGAATGACTGGTGGCAGGAAAGTGACAGTATAGGCTGATTATCAATCTGTTTTCACCACAGTTATGTCTTCTAGGTACATATAATTGCTTTCTTCCTACTTTTGTCTACAAATTTGCATTGTTCAATGGAAGGAGACTAAGATAATACAGCCCTACCACATGAAGGTAGTTCTATACTTTGCCTCATGCCATGTTTATTTTGAGTCTGAAAATACCCCTATGTTTAAATACTCATTTCTTTTATTTTTAAGTTCAAAGTTATTTTAAATGTCTTGACTTAATAGGAAAGAAGTCTATAATAACCTTCTTTTTCTCTTCCCTTAAGAATAAGCCCATCACAAGCAATTACTCAAGCTGGAGATACTTCTCAAGAAGTAAAAAGATTTTTCAAGGGGTCATAATAGTAAAACTTTTTAGTAAAGACAAATGTCTTGAAATCTCATTTACCAATAATACTTGTCAAGAAACTTTTGTTCAAAAATCTCAGAGGAATTTATGCATTAATTAATTTTGACAGCAACCTAGTAATGTGTTATCACAGATAAAAATCACAAAAGGAGGTAGCCCACATGAGACAATCAGAGAATCGATAATCATAGGTCATTTCCCCCAAAGTTCTACATCCTTGGTAATTCTATTCTTTCCATCCTTCAGAAAATGTCTCCCGTCAGAATTACCCCCACTTTGTGACATATCAGAAATGAGGGCTTTTCTTCTCTAAATTCCTGTGAACCCAGCAAAGTACCTAAAAATAATGTGATGAACTATTTTATATAGGGTCTGGTTGTTTCCTAATGTGAGGAAATGTTGTATCATATTGCCACAAGTTACAACTTTGCTTTATGCTTATTATCACTATTTCATTTTCCCTTTGATTCACTCTTACTGGTGCTCTTTCTAATACATAACTGGGTGTGAAGGGATTAAGTCTGTATATTTCTTTTTGATATTCCCCAGTATGTAGTTTGGGGAATAAAAAGGCAGACAACTAGAGATAAAAGGAAAAGTCTGCTAGATTATTATAATAATACTTCAGAAGGGCTGGGGAGGGGGTGGCGCTGCCAAAATTCAGACTAAAATGACATCACTAAAGATGGAGAGAAATGAACAGAATAAACAAAGTACTATTCGCTTTTTGAGAAAATATATACTTTTAAAAGCTTTAAATCAGTCTTTTAAAAAGCATGATCATTCAAACTTAGGAAGGTATGATATTAAGAATAATTCCCACTTCCTTCAAGTTTCTTTTAAAACAGTATTTTTTAAAAATCACATTTTAAAACAAGTATTCATTTCACCGAGTCTAAAACTATGGCAATATGTAGATTTATGAAATTAATCTTCTGGTATAGGTGGCGTAAGTAGTCAGGCTATTATTTTAAGTTGCACTACTTTAGACATTCATCACACACAGTGTAAGAAAATATTTCAAGGTGTACTGCACACATTGCTCATTTCCATTTTAATGGGAATTGTCACTGATCAATAGGACTTAGCTTTGCCACTGCTGTAGGTTTTCAGTAAAAGTTAGGAGTTGGAAGAGAGATAGCTGGGACAATGTCCTAAAAAGAGCAGTCATTCAACAAATATTTATCAACTTGAATATGAATGCTTTTCAGGCTACAACTAGTTTTCTAAAATTTAGGGCATCCCTGGTGGTACAAGGGGTTAAGTCTCAGCACTGTGAAGCTATCAGCAGCCACTGCAGCACATGTTCTATCCCCAGCATGGAAGCTTCCCACATGGCGCAGCAGACCTCTCCTGTCTCCCCGCTGCTCCCCTCAGCAGCGGATTTCAATCGATCTGCCTGTTCTGCTCCCTACTCTGTCTCTGGTGAATCCTCTCACCCCCCAACCCATACCTCTGGGCTACACCCCAGCTCTTGTATACATACATAAATAAAATAAATCTTAAACAAACAAACAAAAAAAACCCACACACTTTTTAAAACACATTTTCAATGGAGAATGCAAAGGGACAAGTTATTTTGGTTTCATTATTACTTTACTTTTTGACTGATTTTTAACTGACATTCTGGCTTTGTTTTTTTCCCTTTTTCTTTCCCTCCTTCTGTGACAAAGCAAAACTATATTTCTTATCAACTGTCTATAATTAGATTGAATGTGACTAAATTGGGAATTATCCTGGTAACTACAGTGATCAGCCACTTCCCCCCTCTGTTTATTTGATCCATTCCTTTCCTTCTATTTCCATTTTAATAATTATTTTATCATTTCACATTAATTTGTTTCCCATAAATTAAATTAAGTGCATCAAAGGGTCTCAAAGCACATTAGCTTTTTGCTTAGTCAGGTCTTAAAGATCCAAAATATGATTTTTGTTTTTTACTCTGTAGATGATAGCAATGCACTAAACATGACAAAAAAGCACTTTAAAATTAATTTTCCATTGCTTCTAAAATATCTGACAATTCCTTTTAGGCCCAAAGAAGCCTCATCAGAAATGTATCATTATCTTTTAGACTCAAAATATTCACGAGATAAATCTATTATAGAAAATGTTAGCTTCTTTTTAAAAATTTAAAAAGATTTTTTTGATGAAAATTTTACTCATGCATTAACAATCTGGTGTTGAGCTTTTGACCTTTCGAGGGAAATAAATTTCCGATTTAACCCCCCTCCCCCGCACTACTACTGCTTTCATTATTTTATCCAGATGATAACTATCCAGAGAACTATCACTTCTTGATCATTTTGAAGAGTTCGATGTTTTCCCCCATGGGGAAAGACATGCTGTCTTTCTATCCCCCCCCTTTTCCTTGGCACACAGCTAGACACAGAATTTATTCCAACAGATCCAGGAAAACATACTTATTTAGAAAATGTAAACGTCTGTAAAGACAAGGCACCCTGTGTGATGGCAGAGTCCCCACCGCAGGTGATGGGCAGAAAAGCTACAGTCAAACCCGGGCTTGGGGAGGAGAAGCCCATTGGTGGGTTTTGCGTGGAGACTTGGAAAGGCGGTGTCTGAGGGAGTTGCCTGCATGTGGATCCCAGGCACATGCGCAGTGCAGCCTGTCAGGCAGCTCAACCCTGCTGGCGCCTCAGTAGAAAACATTTTCTTCTTACCTGGAATCCCTGTGAGGTTGAATATAGGTTAGTGGAATAAAACTTTCACGGAAAATGCTAATACAATGAATGGTTAAAGAGACGAAAGTTTGCAGGAGTTAGTTTTTAAGCGTGGTCTGTATCTGACCTTGGAAGCCAATGATAGAACTGAGGCATCTGTGAGGGGGAGCGGGAGGGAGGACCAGGGGCAAAGGGAGCCCCTAGACTGTGACTGAGGACTGGGGGGAGGAGTTCCCCTGGTGTGTGCACTAAGGTGGTGCGACCTCATGGGGACAGCTACCTCAGGTACCTCATGGTACCTGCAGTAAAAAACTGAATTTCTTATTTAACAAAGAAAGATTACAGAGCCTCCCTGGTGGTGCAATGGGTTAAACACAGCACTATGAAGCTATCCAGAGCCACTGCAGCACGAGTTCGATCCCTGGCCAGGGAGCTTCCCACATGTTGCAGCAGACCTCTCTTTCTCCCCACTGCTCCCCTCAGCAGTGTATTTCTGTGGATCCGCCTGTTCTGCTCCCCACTCTGTCTCTGGTGAATCCTCTCACCACCGCACACCTCTGGTCTACTCCCCAGCTTGTATCCATAAATAAATAAATCTTTTTTTAAAAAAGGAAAATTACAGGGGGAAAGTTGCTTCTGACTGTTGGGATCGAGACAGGCAAACTGGTGCCCAAGTTCTGGATTCTCAGTGCCAACTTGCTCCTCAGTCCTGGTCTCTCCTCACAGCTCAGGGGGTGAGGGGTGGGGGGTGGGGTGGGGGGGCGTCTCCCAAGCCCGGTGGCTTCCCAGCAGTCTCTTTCTTTAAGGGCTCCTCAGGGAAAAAGGTGGCATTTAAAAAATCTTTTTTGTCTATGTTATGCCCTAAGATTAAGCAATTGCCATTTTACAAACTTTTAAAAGGTATAAGGAAAATAAATAGATAAGAGAACTGAGTCAAAGATACGTTTTTCCCCTTTAATGTACACTGAGGACAAGAGATGTTTTTCTCCATCATTTTTCTTCCCCAGAAGAACATCGTTCTCAGGTTTTCTGGTGCTTCCTTAGCAACCCTTACTCCTAAGTTCATTAGGGGCAGAGGGGGCCGAGGTGAAGTCTCACATCCGGTCCTTCAGGGGGTGCTGTGAAACAGGACAGAGTGTGGAGCTGGGCTGAGATCCTGGAGCTAGCAGGCTCCGCCCGCCGGGAGCGCGGTCCTGCAGGGGGGTATATGTCTGGTGTGACCCCTCCTCAATGACCCTGCAGACTCTGCCCTGGGTCTGGCCTCTGATAAGACACAGATGAATGTTCTGGAGCTCGCGTGCCTGCAGCTGCTGTGGCGGTGCTTGGCCTCAGAGCCTCTCGGCCAGAATAATTGCACATCATTTTCTCCCTTCACTGCGAGGGTTCCCTGGGGCGCCTGGCTCAGAGGCTGAGACTTCATTCTAGCGCTTCTTCTCCAGTGACCAGCATCATGTTGCTAGGAGACCTGTGTCTCAACCTTTCTTTCTGGGTCACTCGCTGCAGCTCACAGCAGACCAGCTCCTGCCCACGACGGTAACGCGGGAGTGAGTGTGTCTGGGTAATCGGTGGACCAAATCTCCACCGCGAAGTTAGACACGGGTCAGATACGAGCGTGTAGAAGACTGAAGGATAAATGAGCGTCCTCAATGATAGTTAACTATATACATCACATCACTTTTTATAACTGTATCGCCACTATCCGTAAAATTATGTGATGCATAAAATAAGACGTCATATATTTATATGACTTATATATAGCATCTCACAAATTTTATATATTATATACAATGTAATATAGCTGCTCTATATTGTAACTGTTCATTGCAATGTATCAATCTACTACACCAGGAACACTTTGCAGGCGAGGAGGTGAGTTAACAAAGGACAAAGGGGCCATCTCTGGGTGGAGGAGGTGGGAGCTCTGCATAGCAGGTGCTGTGTGGTCCCAGAGTCCAGATAATCCAAGCTCTTAATTAACTGGGGACAAAATTGGAGGAGAGCCCCAGCCGCCAGGCTCTGCTGAGTGACTCAATTCCTGGACACACCAGACCTGACTCCTCTTCCAGGGGAGAACAAAATACTTGCCTCAGGGGTCCCACTGGGCACTGGGAAGAGATCAAATAAATACCCCCTAGTTCTCTTCTCAAGACAGGAGTGAGGACAGAGAGAGAGCAGGATACACAAAGAGAGGGAGAGACAGACAGACAGACAAAAAGAGACAGAGACAGAAAGCGAGGCAGAGAGAGAGACACACAGAGAATTAGCGACAGATAAGCTGAGTGATTTGTCCTAGTGTGAACACAGATAAATGCCTATGTACACGTGCACACACTCATGCTGTATAAAGCTGCACAAAGCACAGAAACAGACAATGTTGTTCTGGGAGCCCTTTCTTGAATGTGCAGGTGAACTCTGTTGTAATTTCTGAAAATGGACATCTCCCCAGGCCTCACTTCCCAGGCTTGTACACAGTCATGCATTCACCTTTCTAAGAATGGCTGCGGCTTAACTAAGCTTGGGAAGGCATTTGTAAGTTGCGAATAAAAGGCTGTAAATCATTACAGTGAATTTAATGCTGGAAACCTTTTCCCTGAAAGCTTTAACATTATAATTCATCTGTCACCTGAACAGTGACATATGTGACTTTTCCCTGTAGCTTAGTATGAAATTTCAGGCAATATCTTCAGACAAATATAGTTCAGAGAATTCACAGGATAAATTTGCTGGTTTTATAGAGATATTACCAAAACTGCAGAAGATGGGAATGGATGGCCTGGGGGCTCCTTGTACCTCTCTTCACCCCTCCCTCGCATGCACGTGTGGGAGACACACAAATTCATATGTCTATATGTGCACACATGTTCATATGTGCACACACACAGAGATTACTGGACAGCTGATATCACAGATATGATTCCATGAGTGGCATAATTCTCCTAAGCCCACTGAATTTTATGGGTCAACTGTAAGTGAGTCAATACATCTCAATCAAGTTGTTAAAAACAAACCAGGATGCAGCCATTGTGTTTCTGATGATCCCCCACCCCCACCCCCAACTCCCCTTCCTCACCTCCATGGTCAAAGAGCTTTCATTGTTTCACTGTCTTGTGATCCCTGATCTCACACCGTATAAAAACAGAGCATTCTTGGAGTAGAGACCATTCTCTATGAACTTGTCTTGGGGTAGGCAGACTCCCAAAGCTTGGCATCAGATGAGGAATGAGGACAGGTGTGCATTCTGCTGCTTCTTTGCTTTGAAGCCCACTATTCCCATTGAATGATCTCATGTCATCTCCACCCTACTTACCACTAACTTTGAATATGAAACACTTCTGAATGACAATCACACCCGTGATCTTTCCCTGCATACACACAGTCATGCATTCATTTATTCATTCAACAAACTGCACCACAGTAAAAGTGGAGCTAGAGAAGAAAACAAAACAGATGATGTTCCTGCCCTCAGGAGCTGACATGACTAGAATACATCATCACTGGGGCCTTTTAACTCTTTGTAGTCAGTCAAGTGCCCCTGCCCATTTTACCATCTGAACGTTTTATTTCCACTTCATATACAAGTTGGATTTGCTTTCCTTTTGTTTTCCCTTTAAAAACATAAGCATAAAAAAGTAATTGTACCAACTTAAAAATTCTCTTCAATCATACATACTTCATATCCACCATCATGCATCTTTTGTTTTGTGATCTTTGTTCTTGAATGCTATCATTTAGAAAGTAGGGATCGTATAAAAAAATCCCAATCTTTCACGTTTTAAGAATAATTTGGTCTCCCTAGTCGCTATGCCAAATTTACAAAAAACAGAAGTGAAAACACATGCAAAATAGAGTTTAATAAGCTGCATTTTGTTAGGTGTGTATTTCTCTGTTCTGAATCTGTCGTGTCTCTGTGCAATCGTGTTTCTTTTTGTGGTGCCAAAATGTTAGGAAAAACACCATGTTTTGCTCTCTCCTCCCAACACCTGCACAAAACTCTTGAGTAGAGATCAAAGAGAATACAATCTATTAGAGTGTGATAAGCGCTGGGCCACTGTCACATAGCACCTGCCTTTCATTACCCCGCAGAAGCACAAATTGAAGACCAGGAAGAGCTAGTGATGGAGATGGAACAAAATAACTGTAGAAACGGAGAATAAATGGGAGAAAAAAAAAAAAAAACAAGAGGAGAAAGAACAGAAATGAAATGAATTGTTCTCCTCCCTACAGAATTGGGCTTGCATCATAATGAAAATAAAACAGTTCTTGGCTTATAAATGATTATGAGCAACTTGCCAGGCATTTGATCTCATTCTGGAAGTGACTTGTTTTCCTTCCTCTCAAATGCCACACGATCGGAGGGCTGACTTCCCTTTTTCCCTAGTTAGGCTTTCACTTGGACACATTTTAGCTACTCTCCCTCTAACACAAGCTTAATAGACAGGTCCCATTCTCCAGCTGTTCTCTTCCTTACACATGCTTATTATTCTTTCCACATTACCTCTAACGGTGAGATTTATTTCCCGTTTTCTGTATCTAAGCCTATCTATTATTTTCCTTTGCAGAAAATCAACATCAATTCATCCTTCAAACACTGAAGTTTAAAATTCTCCCAGTTAAGATGCTTTATATTAAAGAAAGGAAAAATCTACCAAAGAAGAGCAGATGGGTGTGACGGCAGAGAGATTGGCTTCTTCACAGGAGCGATTACAGGAGATGCTCAGGATAACCTCAGCTGAGGAGGAAGCTGGCGAGCAAGATCTGACTTGAATCACCCAGAAGCCCTCAGATACATATGTAGCTCTCATCAGACTCATTTGCTAAGTTTTTCACATGTGCGAACTTTACCAATCCATTTATTTATTTTTAATTTTTAAATTTTTTAAATTTATTTTCATGTAGAAGAACTGGGGTGTAGGCCAGAGGTGTGGGGGGTGAGAGGATTCACCAGAGACAGAGTGGAGAGCAGAACAGGCGGATCTACTGAAATACACTGCTGAGGGGAGCAGCGGACGAGACAGGAGAGGTCTGTTGTGCCATATGTGGGTCAGCTCCCTGGCCGGGAAGCGAACTCAAGCCATAGGGATGATAGCATTGAGTCTAACCCCTAGGCCACCAGGGAGGCCCCTGCCACTCCATTTAAAGCATGTATTCTACCCTATGCAAGGAAAAAAAAAAGGACAAGAGGGGCAGGAGATGGAAAAGGAAAAGAAGAACTGACAAATCTTCAACTAAGTATCAGACAAATTCATCAAAGGTAGCCTCCTGGCCCTAAGAAGGTCTTTAGATAATTGAGGCTTGATGTATGCATTACCCAACAAAGTACGAATTATAATCAGCCACCAAAGACTCTCTAAATGATTCCCTGACATTTCAGAATGTGAGAAAAGAAGCATATCTTTCCTTTGGGATTCAATTCAGTGTTCAGAATAATTTCCTTGAAAACTCTAGATAGATATATTTCAAAGAGGGAAATAACAAAACAAAGCCATAAATATAACAAGTGGGTTATGTTTTTGAAATAAAAATGTTTTGCTAAGACATTTCGTGAAAAGCAGAGACTTTTCTTGCAGTTTTCTCGCCCAAAAGCCTCCAGAGTCAGAAGAGGGTGGTAGCGGGCAAGGCAGGCACCTGAAGGTGCTACAGGGAGGTGGCTTAAGGAACTACAGGCAGACTTTCTTAGACTCTGAAATTACCGTCAAAAAGCCGATCCTCAATGGTGAAGCTTCACAGGCAGAGACGAGGATGGAGCTGGTGAGGTTACCTCACCGCATTTACTAGAAGGAATTCTGGAGTTAGATTCTTTCCTTCCTCTCCTGACTCCTGCCTTCCTTAGATGGAGTGTAGTTAAGGTAAAGTCTCAATACATTGCAGTTCCCCTGCTACTAAATTTTTCTTAATAAACTAGCCACATCTTTGGGATGTTCTGAGTGTCATAAGACACTGCCTGTGAGGACTGACATCCTGTCTCTCACAGAAACACCGGCCCATCACCGACCACTGTTCTTATTATTGGAGACCACACGGATCAACGCATCACCTCCCCACGCGGGAGGACCCCGGAAATGCCAGCACACAGGTCCTCCCTCATGGAGATGACAATCCCGACGGGTCTAGATAGATGATGGTGAGGGGTAGCCGTGAGTGGTAATCTTACTCTCAAGCAATTTTATTTTACCTGCTGAAGTTTAGTTTCCTCCCCTGTAAAATGCGGATAGTAACAAAATCTCTCTTAGACGATTCTTGGGGGGCTGGCACGAGGTGAGATGGTGTGCACACAGCGGTTAGCACGCGTGGGGTGAGCGCCCAGCCAAGGGCACGCCGGGTGCTGGTGGGGGGCGGGCGCTGTCCCCGGCGTCTTCATAGTGCACCCCCTTCTAAGTGGGGAGACGAGGAAGGGCTCTCCTCTGGCTTTTTTTTTGGATAGAAAAACAAGCTTTACTTGTCTCTGTCTAACCCTAGGATGATCTAGCAAGGGAAATGTTGCGTGACAAAGCTCCTGGTGGGGCTGTAGCTGCAAATTTGAGGCAAAAACTGAGCGGCCGCTCCCCGTCAGAGAGGAAATACTCACTGAGCGTGTGAACCCCAAGAGCCCCGGACGCGCTGTGGGGGAGGTGATGGGGACCTTGGCGGTGGGTGCAGCGCGGTGACAGGCACCTGAGGAGGTGTGAGCCGGGCCTGCGACCATACACAGTGATGTAAACCAACGTCACCTCGATTAAAAATTATTAAAAATAAATTACTTCAATTAAAACATGGGGAAAAAAGGAAAACCAGCAACACCGCTCTTGCTGGGAGAGAAGCAATGTTCCCAGCAGGTTCAACACCACACACAGACACCGGAGAACGCTCAACATCAATCGCAGGAAAGCGAGGGGCTGGAGGTGGAAAGAGAACCTGAGGGAGCGTCTCCCCTAGACGTGAGCAGCAATCCCAGAAAACTGAGCGCTGACGGGGGCAGTGATTCTGAGACTCTGAGGCGACATAAAGGTATAAGCGCAAATGTAAATGCCCTAATATTTCCTACAAGTCATTTTTAACTTGGTGTCAAAACATGGAGTATTATTTTCTTTTCTTTTTTAAATTTATTTATGCAGACAAGAACTGGGGTGTAGGCCAGAGGTGCAGGGTGCAGGGGGTGAGGGGATTCAACAGAGACAGAGTGGGGAGCAGAACAGGCAGATCTATTGAGATACACTGCTGCGGGGAGTGGCGGGGAGACAGGAGAGGTCTGCTGCGCCCTGTGGGTCAGCTCCCTGGCCAGGGATAGAACTCAGCGCCCAGCCATGGGTGATACTGTGATAGCACTAAGACTTCCCCTAAGCCACCAGGGAGGCCCAGAAAATGGAGTTTCCTGTTTGCTTCCATAAGCAGTAGCTATTTTTATGATTTGAGCTCATAGACAGGAATACAAGGATGTTCTGTGCAAGTAACAGATAGGCTAGGAAAGGTTTAACATAATCAAACCAAGATTATGTTCAGATTTTAAATAATAGTACAGAAAACATCGACTTCAGAGAAACCTTGGCTACAATGCTTGTTCTGCCACTCAGTGGACAGAAGACCTCATCAATTGTTCTGCAGCCCTGGAACACCAGCTTTCATTGGGGAGCTATTGGAAAATAATTTGAGAAGTAAAATGATATGAGTAAAGTGTATGTGTTGTGTGTGTGTGTGTATCTGTGTATATAGATAGATGTGTGTATATATAGACAGATAGATGTGTGTGCATGTGTATGCATGTGTTTGTGTGTGTATATATACTTATATATCTATAAAAGACAAAACATTGGGGTATTCACCTTTTAGTTTCAAATATATAATATTTGTGGATATGTCTTCACCACCAGATGAATTCATATCATTTACACCTGAGGAATAGCTTCCTGCTTCCATATCATTGTCAGATCTATAAGTATCTGCACTTATTTTTGGTGGACTGTTGTCAACTGCGCTTGCAGTAGGCAGTGGCCACAGCTAAAACAGAATTTGTCTATCAGGGCTACCTTTATAGCCTGCCCACCTTGTCAAACAAACTGGAGGTCAATTGTGAGCACCTTGAGGAACTTAACACCACAGGGAGACAGGGACTTCTTGTAAGGTTTAATAATTTAAGTCGTTGTCAATTCATTCTGTTGGATATGATATCATTTGGGAATAGTCATAAACCTCCCTTTCATTCAGTCAGTTATTTTTAACCTTGATAGGAGCTCATGGGTAGGAATATAAGGAAGTTCAGTGCAAGGAACAGAGAGGATTAATCACTGGAACTGATTTTCATCGTCCAACCTGCCTACACAGTGTGAGTTACTACAACAGGTGTGCACGTGACCATGTAAGGAGAGGTCGTGTAATGCAGGCTCTCTGTGTGATTGTGGGGTCACAACAATCGCCATGGCCACAGACAACCCATGGCCATGGTTGATTCTATAGATGAGTGCAAATTTCTTTTTTTAAAAGGATTTATTTATTGATGCATAAAGGAGCTGGGCTGTAGGCCATAGGTGTGAGGGGCAGTGAGAGGATTCACCAGAGACAGAGTGGGGAGCAGAACAGGTGGATTGACTGAAATCCACTGCTGAGGGGAGCAGCAGGTGAGGCAGGAGAGGTCTGCTGCGCCATGTGGGAAGCTCCCTGGCCGGGGATTGAACTCATGCTGCAGTGGCTGCGGATAACATCATTGTGCTGAGACTTAACCCCCTTCACCACCAGGGCAGCCCATGATGAGTGCA
This sequence comes from Scalopus aquaticus, assembly GCA_004024925.1. Lineage (NCBI taxonomy): Eukaryota > Metazoa > Chordata > Mammalia > Eulipotyphla > Talpidae > Scalopus > Scalopus aquaticus. Next base: position 44,204 of record PVIJ01010619.1, on the reverse strand, counting down.
AATTTCTACCACTAAAATAATTTCAACATTAACACTGTTTTGGTACTTTTACTAAATCAGGAACAGGGTGAATATGGTTAGTACTGATGAATAATTAATTTTCTATCTTACTGTTTTCTGATATGTTCATATTTGCAAATCCAACTGCCTTTCTAAACCAGTCTGAGTTACATGATGTCGGTGGTAGCACTCTCTCCTCTCCCTACACAGGGACATTCTACATCAGTGTCTGCTCAACTTCAGAAATAGTCCTGGCCCTGAGCAAATAGAGATAGGGAGGATCAAGCCAAAGAGCATCTTCTAATAGTAATTATATAATTCAACACACTGAATTATATAGAGTAATAAATGCCTGGAGCTGCTGCTGAGAGAATAGTGGTGAGGTGTCATCAGCATTTAGCTATTAGGGCTGTGATCGTGGAGTTTCCCATTGAAAAAGGGAAGAAATAAAATACTAGTGAAAATACACGGACAATGAAAAGCAAAGCATGGGACTCAATGAGGTAAAACCACAGCTACAAGAACACTGTAGGTGATCCACCCTCAGTATGGAAGCACACACACCAATTTCCCTTTGTTGAACATTAGACTTTCAGATAGTTTTCATGTATAATTATGCATTCAAAAAAATAAAATAAAAAGTATGTTTTTCATGTTCCTGCAATTTCACTGTTTTACAATGATTCATGTACCAGGGAATATTTTGGCCCTATGACTTATGATGCTGCTCCTGGTGGGGTCTAATGAATAAACCGCCATGTCTTCTTCGATTTTTATTTAATTAAATTTGTTAGCACCCAGATGGTGAACATCATATTGAAGTTCAGGGATGTGCAATTTAGATCTGTGTGCTCAGTGTCAGGACGAGAGTTAACCTCTCTCTGCGGATGGCTTGGTGGTGACGGCGGGGTCAGTTTCAGCTTAAGCTTGGGATACAGTTGAGAAGCAAGATGCTGAGTGAATTCTGAAATCACAGCTTAGACTTGCCAAAGAGAATCCTAACATTTTCTCAGCAAACAAATGGCATGACAGCGCAGACTCAATATCAGAGCTCTTGAAAGAAATCTGGTCTGGCTCAACTAGTTAGCTGTGTGCTGAGACCATCTGACCTTGAAACAAAATGCTCTCTACAAATAATCAGTGAGGCTGAAAGGAAATTAAAATGATTTTTAGTGGTTGACCTTAGTTGTATAGTAGACAGTTATGAGAAGGTAATAATTATTATATGAGCATAGACTGCAGAATAATAACCACTGCTAGAACAAGAGACTAAGTAATTTCAGATTTGTTTACTTATTTAAACATAACATCAGAAGAGGTAAAAACTGGGAAAGAGATGGGAAATCATAGCCCATTGCAGCACTAGTTTAGATGTGGAGAAACTCAGACTTGTTTCTAGTAATCTCCTTGAATTACAGAGATAGCTCAATTTTTTGAATCATAAAATTCCTTTTTTTAATTAAAGTTTAATTTGCATACTATAACATTATCCTCTCTTAATATATAGTTCTACAACTTTTGATAAATGCAAAAGCTGGATAATCACCAGTACACTCAAGGCAGAGGACACTTCCAAAGCCCCCAGCTTTCTTTGGGGATCTTCATGGCCCACTGCTACCCAACCTCTACATCCTGAGAACTATTTACCTTGGTTCTGTCTCTAAGGCTTTGCCACAGAAATCACATGTCCACAGCAGGCATGAGACACATGCCTGTTTTTCAAGATGCATAAAAGAAGCAGGATTACAAAACATGCTTACTCATAAAAAGACAGTTCCCTAAATGTGGCCAGGGGATGCTTAAGATGGCTGCCTTTCTTGTCATTGCGGCAATAACTTCTCCTGCCATCCTTCCAGACCCTGGGTTGGTGAGGATACCCTTTCAAGTGGATACTCTGAATATTTCCTCACCCTTTCTTAGATGAGAGGTCTAGCACCTGGTTGAGAGCAAAGGCAGAAAAAGAGAATTGTAAAAGGCTGCACACACTGGTTCCTGCATAATCCATTTAGCAAGATAAGCACACAATAATTAACCAGCAATTCCTGAAGCACACAAGCTTTGCTGTGAGTGGAATGAAGAGCTTCCTATAGTCCCCTCCAGGCAGCTTATCCAGGGATTCCTTCAATACATCCAGTCTTCTCTCTAGGAAGAATTCTGGCTAATACAATTATCCTCCTGATACTTCAGGGCTGTGCTATTGTTGAGTGTCCAAGCAACAGCTGACATGACTTTCTCTTCCAGGTATCACCTCCACCCCTCACCAAGGAGCTCAAGAACCCATCATGGCCCCCTCTATCCCCAACACATCCATGTCTTCACGCCCACACTGCCCTGGAGTCTGACCAGCTGGAGGGAGAAGCCCCCCCTGCTGTGGCAGAGCAGGGGGGTAGGAAGGGAGCTGGTGCATTTCTTGGAACCAGCACTGAAATTTGGATTATATTTTATATTGAAACAAATGTTAAATCAGGGTAAGATAGTGTACTCCATTGGGATAACACATTCAGGTATTTTTCATTTCTGATATTTATCTAATATTTCTGCACCGAGTGCCTGCTGTGCTTGAAGCTATGGCTTCATCACGTGAGGCAGTCTTTGCCCTCCAAGAGCCCAGATGAGTGAGATTAGATCAGCTTCTCTAAACTTGCCTAAGATCTCAGTCTTTCTTAAGCCATTCATTCATTCATTTGTTATTTTTTTCAATGGCATCATAACATCATAGAAAGTTCTTATCAAAATGTGTGACTTGTTTAAATTCCAAACAGTAGATGAATAAATAGGCTAATCCCCAAACTATTGATCAATTTGGAGTTGCTGGCATATTAGAAATGAACTAGTCCTCTATTAATCATTAAGATTTCTCTTTCTTGTTAAATTAAAGTCCCATCGAGTTAATTGGAGGGAGGGAGAGAGAGAGGGAGGGAAAGCCCACAGCTATCAGTAAGTTTTGGACTTAAGAAAATTCTCTCTGTCCAGTCACAGCTATGCGTCACATGAGATTTAACAAAAAGAAATAAAATCCAACGATTAAACTCATCCTGTTTGCTTCTTCTTTCCCCACAAATTAAAAATGGAAGCTTGTCATCAACATTACATGATTGGTTGTGATTTAATATTCAGGGTCTAATGACTGGCATGTGATAAATCACTCATTAAAATATTCATGAATAATCAGATTAAATGTCACATCTCCAAAGAAAGATCATCTGATCAGGGGTAACATCAGTTAATTTCTTTATTTGTTTGTAGAGCACCATTAAAGTGAAAGCAATCAGTACAAAAACCTCTCTACTGGTGTGTGAAGTACAAATAAATTATGTGTTGCCCTGCACTTACAACAGCAGAGAAAATCAGAAAATATTATTTCCTTCATTTTTAAGAAAAGTGGGATCAGCTTTCATTAATGTTCTAATTTCTGTCTCCCCCCAACCACACACAATCTATTGCTCCTGTACTGATTGTGATAACTTTTCCCAACTATGTATTAAGAATAAGAATGCTGATTTTTAGGATGATTTGAGAATAAAACATCAGACAATCAAGTATTTTGGTTCCAAGAGAACTTCAGTACCATAATCTTACAGTGATGAGCTGATTTCACGGAAGTCTTTGTGCTTAATTTAGCAAATGTGCCAATGTTTGCTAGGGGAGAACAGAGGTAAAAAGGGTGTGGCTTGGTTAGCTGGCAGAAAGCCAGAGTTGGGATCTTAAAGAAAGACATCTTACTCTCTTTCACTGGGAGCTAGAGTGCCCCAGAATTTGTACATAAGGCACATGAACAGTGAACCACCCAACCAGAAGGCAGAAAGAAGAGGCTGTCTTTTCTTTTGGAGGAGACACAAAAAGTACACTGACTGATCCTTGCACATTAGCTAGGACTTTCTAAGACAACACTCTCAGATTTACTTTTTAATCAAAAATTGATATTCATTTTCCCCAAAGGTTGCTGATATCAACATATGCATGCTGTGCCCATAATCACAGCACTTGTACGTGCAATTCATCATGGGATTCTATGACAACCTATCATATAGCTATGATTAGCTGATTCACACTAACATCGATGCCATATGGCATCCTACATACTTACTTGAACAAAGCTACCTCCTTAATGTAACTCACTGTGGTTGTCCTCTAATTGGACTGAAATGCTAAAGAAGAACACTACCTCCTCTCAGGTGGAGAATTTTTTTGAATACAGAAATGCATTAACCCTGGAAATTTTACCCTCGATCAATATACCGATGGTTCTCAGTCAAAAGTCATTGGTCCTCAAAACTTCTCACTTTTGCTAAGGATTACATATATTTGGTAGTTATTGAGTTTAGAAATGCACCTAGTCTTAAAAGTATGGCAACCAGGTGTGGATACATTGAAATTATTGAGGTGGGATGGATGGTCCCACTAGGAAGAAGAAAGTGTTTGTGCTATAAAACCAGAAGAAAATATCTTATTGAAAACAGCTCAGTGCAAAAATACAGTTACTTTTTATTTCAGAGTAGCTACTTTTCGACATTATGTTCACTGGGGGAGAGATTTCATTCCTTACATTCAATTATAGCTAATCTGTATTTTTAATTTTTTTTTTTTTTTGCTCATGGCAAGTTCTTATGTCTACAGTCAATTAAGTGACCATACCATTTACAAAATAACTCACCCAAGTTGCTAATTCATGTAATAATTACTTTACCTATAAATTTAGTCTTGTTGAGTTCTAATAAGACTTTGAATGTTATGTCACAGATTCTTATTATGTTTTCTTCATAACTACATCATCATTTGTATTTTATTTTCTTCAATTATCTTTAAAGATAACATCTCCTAAGTAAATTTGAGCCAATATTTACTGACAGTCTTTGCCAATTTCAGATAAAGATTTTTTTTAATATTGGATTGTAAGTATTATAATACTTACAAGATCTTATTTTTCTCATTGTTATCCAGAATTTAACACTGATTTTCAATTAACTTAAAAATAGAGATTGGAGAGTCATGGAATATTCTATCTCATTTTTATATTACAACCAGAGCTTTTGAGGCCCATGACCAGGGTTCCTTAAGTCTGGATAGAATTTTAAATTCTTATATTTTCCAATCTTGTTATCACTAGCTATGACTATATTTGAGAGATTTTATATTTAGTTCATATATTTTTGACATCATATTTTTCTCAATGTAAAGAGAACTATACTCACATGAAATAAAAATGGCAGTGAATTTTATTTCAAAACTTAAATTCTCTGGAGTAGTGTTGGGAATAGTCACAGGAATTTATGAAATGAAGAAATGACCTCTAAGAATCCACTTAGTTTCCCGATTTAGCCATTGATGCCTACTCAGGAATCAAACTCCCTCACTGCTCCCCTTGAAGAAAAGGAAGCACACAGACATGTAGTGACAGGTTCATGGCCACTTCTGTGAGTTCAAAGACAAGTATGTCTGATTTTCAAAATATTGCTTTTAAAGAAGTGTCCCTAATGCAAAATAATCACATCTTACATACTGCTTGAGTAAAAACAGAGTATTTATAAACAAATAATCTTAAAAGGAAATTTTAAAAATATTTTCTGAAATCTTCTGGGCAGACTTTAAATAACAGACTATATGTAAGATATTGAAAATTTGTAGCTGGTGGGACTACACGAGCAAGTACTGATGGGCTTATTTACCCAGGGAGAGAAAGTGGGGATGAATGCAAGTGAGAGATTCTTAACTACTGGCCAGGATATGGTTCACCCTGAGATACTGAACAATCTCCTGGATCTTAATGAACCACAGATTCTAGAGAACCCAGTGCTGTGCCACGTGACTACACACAGAGATTGTTTCCTTCAGAACTCTCACTTTCAAAATGAACTCTCACTTTCCAAACAACGGTCATAACCTGGAGATAAGTAACAAGAGTTTTGAAGTCTAGAATCTTTTTTATGTGAAGAACAATTGGTGAACCTGGTATCATGTTGCATAGTTGTTAAGTGTAATTTAAAGTATTTGATGAATATCAAATATCAAACACCTTCAGGTAGAAAAAGGTACAGACTTGGAGCACAATTGATACTACTGGGTGGAGTTACAAGGAGGTGCAATTCAGCTAAGTGCAAGCTGTACCCCCTTAGTAAGAAATGTCCACAAATGAAGTGACACACAAATATCTATGATTCTGTTGGAATTTCTTCCTGAAATATTAATTTAACCCTCTTCAAATTCTTCCAATGTGACAGACATAGACCGACCATTTAAAACCTTTGATTTCCATTAGATGCAGTCTAAAAATTCAGAGGTAAGAACATATATTCTATGCATTGTATGGGTGAATTTATGAAATGAAATTTCTGAAACATTCAATGTCTAACCCTTCTTAAAATATGAAGAGCCTATGTAATACAAAGTGTATTTCTCCTTCATCAATTCATCATCATGGACTTTATTATGCTATCAGTTGATGGAAGTTTCTGCATGAAATATTATTTAATAATAAGGTATTGATTTTCTGTGACCACTGTTACTTGTGTGTAATATATGATAAAGGTTTAGGATATTTTACAAGCAATAAACAATTTCCTTAAAGAAATTTATTTTTATACTGCCTATTTTTTTAAGTTCTAATAATGTGTAACAAGTCAATAAACACATCTTTGTTAATGGTTATCAGGGTCAATGGGAATTTTAGATGATTAAGGAGGAAAAGTTTCCTTTGCCAGAAATCATGGGAGATACATTCTTTGATGCAAAATATCTCACTGTATGGCATTACATACTAATATATACAAATACTATCAAAATGATACAACCAGGAAGCCCCTCAACTCTATATTTTTAAATATACACTTTAAATAAAGTTATAGCATTTTCAGGCATCACATTTAAAAGAACAGATACATGTTAACTTTCTATGAGTTTTAATGAGGGTAGGACTAAAATCATTTGGCAAAAGTATGACAAAGACACCAAATCTGTCACACACACACTATTCCCTACATTTCTAGATGATGTGAATTTCCCAGCTTGGGCTGACCAGGATGGAGAGGGGAACTCAAGGGCAAAGACTAGAGACAGCAGCTATATGTCAGAGTATAAAATTGCAGGCAACTTGCAGGATATGACATGTGTCACATTATTTCTTGGGAAGTACAATTCTGAATTATGTGGAGGATGGAGACAGAGAATATCAGCAGGACTATGAATCATGACATCAAAGACATAGAATTCATTAAAACAAAGTAAGGGTTACTTTGGTAGACTTGAGTTGCAAGGTTATCTCCTAAAGATGCGAAACTTATTCCTCACAGTGAATCACACAGCAGAGAGGAGGTTGTTATGAGAACCTCCAGCACCATGGACAAGACCATTCTGGAAATGTGGTTACTGCCCTGGTTCTGAGCTCCTTCACTTGTCCATGTGGGATGATTGTGTTGCTACAAAGCTCTTATTAGCAGGTCACACCTTGCTTGTGTCTTTGTTTTAAGTAGGGACTTTAGACATGGACCTATCAGCTTGACAGAGTTTTTGCTCTCTCTGTGCAATATATGTGCTGGCTGACTACCTGGCGTGCTGGCACAGAGCTGTCTGATGTACTCTAGACCTACAAGCACAAATCTTCCCTTGAGGGCCAGTACTGACTACATGTTGAGATGATGGGAGTGACTAGAAGCCTATTTCAGTCTAAAGAATTACCTTTTAGGAGACTCCCTATACACAGATATGGGTCCCCTAACCTTTCTATACAGTGCTACCAAATATGGTTTGGGAAAAGTTGAATGTAAATGTTGTATAATCAATCACACATCCAATCATAAACAAATATAAATTAGGCTATTCTTAATGATCTGTTCTCCTAAAACAACAGAACAATGAAACCAAAAATAAAAAAAAAATAAAAAACAAAAAAAACAAAGCTAAAATTTATAAAACAAACTCAGTTGCATAAAAGAATATTTAGTTATTTGTTAATTTGCCTTTTACAGTACAACTGTAGAGCTGAAAATGTCTTCAAAATTTTAAAGTATTCTAAGTTTTAAAAAAACATTTGGACCTAAATAGTGAAGTTGGTGAAAAGAATATTATAACTGTATTTCAAACCAGGACTGGAAACATTAATGACACCCTGAAATAATAGGTTGCAAAATGCATACCATTAAGGTCATTATATATAATCTTTAAATTCCCTGGCTTAGGCTTAAAATTCAGAGTCTACTTCCAATTTTAGCTAAGTCAGTGTTCTTTGAAGTTTTTAAGGAGTTATACATTATAGGCAAATGATATGAAGAGGTAATAGTTATAATCAGTATATCTCTAAACTTTGATTTTAGAGTGTTTTTACATATTCTTTTAATTCTGAGCAATAAAGCATGTTTTTCCTTCTTAAGGCACAAAATCGCTTTCTTTAGGATAATCAATCAGCTTTTTGTTTAACCAACTATTCAGTTAATATGAATTTTAAAATGCACAAAAATACCGGGGCCTCTCTGGTGGCGCAGGGGTTAAGCGCTGCATTGTGGAGCTGTCAGCAGCAGCAAAGCAAGTTCGATGCCAGGCCGGGGAGATTCCCAGATGGCTTGGCAGACCACTCCTGCCTTTCCCCTGCTCCCTTCAGCAGTGTATTTCCATCGATCTGCCTGTTCTGCTCCCCACTCTGTCTCTGGTGAACCCACTCGCGACCCCACGCCTCTGGCCTGTTCCCCAGCTTGTATGCATAATTAAATAAATCTTTAAAAAAATGTGCAAAAATACCAAGCAATTTAGGAAATGAATGAAAATGTGCCTAGAATTGCAGAAGTAGCATGGATTTGTGGAATCGAGATGACCTGAAAGATAGAAGTCTACAAGGAGACCTCCATTTTAACCTGTAAGCTTATAGTGAGTATGCTGCTAGACAGTGAAATGAAATGAACAACAAAGAATACCACAGGACTTGTAACAGAGAGACACAATAAATGTGAGCTATGCTAATATTACAACTTTCAATGCTATTATCTAAGAAAGAGGTATTTCAATTCATTTTGGTGCATTTTGATTTTTTTACACATTTTTGATCTCACTTTGAATCCGTGATGAGTTTATATTTTTATATGCTACACACAGGGAGGAAAATAATTCTTCCTGCCCAACACTAACAATCTACAACTCAGGAAATAATTATGTTTTACAGGGTTGGATCTCCATTTTATTATAGATTAAAATAGATGATTTGGTTTCATTCTTGCAGTGCTATTTTGTTTCACACACTCATTTCTATATTTGTGCCATTGCTGACTTTTTTCTTTAGCACTGGTTTCACATGTTTTAACTTTTAGTGGTGAAGTTACCCTCTTGCTCTCTTCTGTAAGGTTTATTCTTGCAGGTGGCTGCTGAAACATTTTTTCCTTAATTTTCTTCAACAATGCAAGTTGGGATTTTTGGATAAAATTCAGTCAATGAAAAAAAAATTTAAAAAAATTCAGTCAATGAATTGGTTAACACCACTGAAATTTGTAACATGCAGCATTCTCATTAACATGGTCGATATATATGTAGTAACATGGAATCTACATACACCTTTCTGAACTTCTTGAATGATTAACTTAGACCTCATTTGTGAAAACTCTTTCCCAGGTCTTAGCTTATATTAGAATTTTTTAATTTGGTTTAGTCAATGGTATTCTTCCTTTCCTACCAGCTATCTGTTTTTTCATCTTGTGTCATTCCCAGGCACACTCTATAGGGAGAAATATAGAAAAATTCTATACCCTGGGGATTTAAAACCCTTTCCTCCCACTTTCTGACATGCTGTTGTGTTCAGACAGGAAAATGCCCATCATAGTACAATGTTGCTGTTATTTTATTTCCTTCATTAGTTTACATGTTCTTTGATGAGAAAATCTTTGGTCCTTATGTTCTAAGTACCCAGTAAATTTGTAACATACAATATTATCCAATAAATGATGGTGAAATATGTAATTAAAAGCAAATAAATATCAGTGCTTTACCTTTTAAGCCTTTGGGAAAAGGACAATATTGAGTACATCATTTACTAATTTTTTTATTACAGAAGTAACTCTGCAGTATAAGTTTCAGATGTGCATTACTGAAAATCAGCATGTGCATATACTACATTAAGTTCACCAATAAAAGCCCAGACCTCTCTTTTACCATATCACTTAGAAAATTGCTCTTTGGCAGTTATTTTAGTAGACTGGTGTTTTCTCCACAAAGGCAGTTGTTCATTATATTTATGACAAAATTCTTTAAATGAAGTCTTAGAGAACATGTCTTAAAGAGATTTCAAAAACTGAGCCTCAAGGGATTATGAGAAGTGTGAATTTCTATTTTTAAGTTAGCATATTCTAAAGAGTTTGCATTTGTGAATGAGTGCATATCTCAGTATATGTATTTTTATTTTTTAAAGAGAAGATCTATATATTACATAGGTTCTCAAATGCACTTATGATCCAGAATATTAAATACTTTATAGGTTTTTCTTAAAGAGTTGTAGATTACTCACTTGAGTATTACTTTTACAAAGCATTTGCAAATCTTAGATCTTGCCAGAGTTTTATTAGTAGCATGATTACTTTTAATGCAATCTTACTCTTTTTCATGAATGTTGTCAGTAGTAATTGCATTTTTGAAATACGTTCAAAAGATAAATACTGTATAATTTCACTCATGTGGGAGATGAAGAAATCAGGCAAATTAACAAAAAAAGCAAAATCAAACTCTTAGATTATAAGAACAAAATGGTGGTCAACAGAAGGGAAGGGAAATTGATAAAAATTGATAAACTACATGGTGATCGATGGAAATGAGTATTTTGATGGTAAACATAATGTAACCTAAATTATAATACTGTCTATCTGAAATCTAGAGACTATTATAAACCAATGCTATTTCAACAAAGATTTAAAAAAATTGCATTTTTGGAAAAACATAAGATAATGCATAATTAACATTCATAATGAAATCTTGATGTCTTTAATATTTATTTGTATCCCCCCCATCAACATTTAAAAAACATTAATGGGGCATATAAGCAAATATCAAATACATGAGATTTTGTTATCAACATCAATTTCTCTCTATAGACATACAATCATCCACTGACAATACTACAATGCATTCAGGTTAGACACCATTCTTTCTTAGCAAGCATAAAAAAATTATTAACTCTATGCCAATACATTCAATAATGGAATTAGGCAACGTTTTAGCTTACATTTTAATGTATGCTGGACTCCATGCCCTACATTTTTGGCCTTATTTTTTCATTCTTTATAGGCACTCATAACCTGACCTCTCAAACAGAATAATAGATACAGACAAAATGTGTTGATGGCAAAGAAATGCTTTTGTGTTTTTTTTTTTAAATTCAATACCATTAATAAAGACTTTGGAGGTATTACAACAAAACTATTTGCTTAGAAGCAGGAGGAAGTATAAATTTGCTTTAATAAATGCCTGGGCATTTTTTGAAAAGTAAAATTTCATGATTGTTAATATTTTCATTGTTCATTTGTTGCCCTCTGTCATGGCAATCCATTTGTTTTGAGCTCTGTGTGTGTGTGTGTGTGTGTGTGTGTGTGTGTGTGTATGTACCTGGTGGACGTCACTGCTTCAACCAGATAGAGCATCACAAGTTTGAAGTTCTGAAATTGGAATTTGGACAAAAACACAATGTATGGCTTACTGAAGAATTGAGAAATTTTTCAGCCACTTTCTATCTAGTGAATGGAAGATAAATAACCTGGCATTATTTAATATGTAGCTCATGAGATATGCATTGTGAGGGTTGTATTGGAGCTAATAAGATAGGATTCTTTTGTGGCTTAGAGTTCCCAGCAGCATCTCTACTTTTGTGGGTACACAGAGAATAAATTACTCCTTTGTCGGAGAATTCATTACCAGTAGCTGATAGCTCATGGCTAAATTACTTATGGGAATTACTGAAACCATATTTTTTCAGAAACAAAAAAAGCACTTTCTTTTCAAAACCAACCTTTTGTTGGCATGTTAACAACGAAATAATTGTTTGTAATATTTACTTCCTCATATGTCTTTGCCATTCTTCCCTTCCAAATATATTTTGGATTTTTAAAAACTCTCTTCTTTCATTTGAAAGAAAATACTCCTTGTGAAGAACTTAAGCAAATGTATGGAATTTTCCACTCTCAGAATAATAGACTATTAATTGGAAAACAAATATTGGGAATCAAACAATAAGCCTGGGTTTTGTGTTCTAGCCCTTCTCAGATATCTTCGTCATTGTTTTTCAAGTTTAATTTTTTTGGGGGGTGGAGGAGTCTGCTATTCTAGGCTATTTATTTCTGACCCCATGACTTGAAATTCTTACCTATCTGTTTCCAAGGCATTCTTTCCCCACAAGCTATGTTCTTTCTGCATCTCGATCTGAAAGGAATTGTGTCAACATCTTTCTGGCTTCATATTTTTTTTTCCCTCTCAAAGAGTTCTACTTCCTCGACAGTCTAATTAACAGTAAAAGGCTGCTTGCTGAGATCCTCTCTTCTTTTACCACATGCAGCATCTTCTGAATACTGAATCTGTCTATAATAATCAAAGCAAATTCATAACTAAACTAAACAAAATATGTTCTGATATATTTCTCCCATGAAAATATTTGGAACCGATTAGAGTGACACAGATCTTTGTATTTCTATTCAATCATGATCTCTGTTATCTGTTGTATGTTTTTTTATTTTTCCTCTTTCCTCTTCTGGAGCTACATGAGTTACATGATATAATTAATGGGGAAACATGCTATTACATAATGGCACAGATATTTTCATTATTTTGCAGGATGAAACATGAGACTGTTGGAGCTATGGGCCATGTTCATGGGTTGGAGAAATCAATATGTTAAATGTCAGTGCTTCCCATGCTGCTCCATAGATTAACTCCACACAATCCCCATCACAATTCCAACAAGTTCTTTGGTAGATATTGACAAACTATTTTTGATATTTATATGGAAAGGGGAAAAAAAGAATAGTTAACACAATGCTTAAAAAAAGAATAAAACTGGAAGACTCATAACACAAGATTTCTAGACAGGGTGCAAAACTACAATCATCAAGACTGTGCAGTATTAACAGAATGACAGACACAGAGATCAATAAAACAGAATGCAAAACCCAGAAACAAACCCAGGAACACCATCAATTGATCTTTCACAAAAATAGTTTAATGGAGAAAGGACAATCTTTCTCCTTCATTGAAAGATAGGTAGTTCACACATGAAAAAAGAATCAACCCAGACTATAAACCTTATACCAAAAATCACTCAAACTGATCACAGACCTAAATGTAAAACGAGTACTATTCAGCAATCAAAAATTATAAACTAACGCAATTCTCAGCAACATGGATGGAGTTAGAAGGGATCATGCTCAGTAAAATAAGCCAAAAGGAAAAAGAAAAATATCAAATGGTATCACTTACACTGTTCAACAGTGAGATCATTACTGACTTAAAAAGGCCCTAATATGTAGTATTTTGGTGTGCTGAACATGAGTACAACCCTGAAAATTTTTTATTAGCTCTCGTTTTGAAGATATTTCATATAATTCATTTTATGTGTTTCACCACGTAAATTTATCCAGTAGGACTGCAACGACATCCTAAATCAGCCTAGAATGATGTAATATTGCATTGCATTGCAGAATACCATCATACACACATCATCCAGAGTTGACTACATCATTTTCTGATGAAGTGCAATATCACTGCCAGGAGGCTGCTGAAGTAAGCTGACATCAGCAGTGCACTGTGGAAAGCCCTGTCGGAAAGGTTGATGATTGAAAATATTTCAGACTCTGTACGAGACAGTTTAAGCTACTCTTCCATAGAACTGTTATTATTTTATCCATTTAGGCACAATACAGAACAGGAATGCCTTGAAAGTGTGTTAATAACATGGACAATTTCTGCTCTATTTGTGGGGAACTGACATTTGCTAACCAGAAGAAAAGTATCAATTCTCAAGTGAAGAAGGCTTATCAACTTGACTTCAGATGCAAGATTGGTGACCAAGACAAGCCTTGGGCCCCTCATATATGCTGTGCTACATGGACAACACAGCTTTCACAGTGGTTAAATGGCAAAAGACCATCGATGCCGTTTGCAGTCCCCATGGTGGGGAGAGAGCCAAGCAACCACATAAAAGACTGTTACTTCTGTTTGGTTCCTCCTCTTTCTGGCAGAATAATGAAGCAAAAGAAGTTGATAATAGTCTACCCAAACATTCCGTTTGCATTGAGACCAGTTCCACATGGTGAGGGACTTCCTATTCCAGAACCTGCAGCAGAATATTCTCTTGATTCATCTGATGAGGACAAGGGTGAGCCAACCTGTTCTTCTCCTGTTCCATCAGCATGCAGTGATCCAGATTTTCACTGTGGTACATCATCAACTCCACACAGACTAACACAGGAAGAACTAAATGACCTGGTTTGTGATTTGGACTGATCCAAGAATGAGGCAGAATTGCTAGGATCAAGACTCCAACAATGGAATCTTCAAGAAGATGTCCTAATTACTTTATATTGAAAGCACCACCAGCAGTTGGAGCCTTTCTTCAGAAAGGAAAGTACCCTGGTATTCTGTTCCGATATTGAGGGTCTCATGAATGCCTTAGAAATCATGTATGACCCACAAGAAGGGAGACTATTTCTAGACTCTTTGAAACTGAGTCTTAAGGCTGTGCTTTTGCACAATGGAAACCGTCTTCCATCTATTCTATTCCTGAACAGCTGTACAAGAGACAAGTGGAGAAATCTAAGAAGTAGTCTATGACTTGATCTTTTACAGCTATTAATCATAGGCCTATTACTATTGGCAAACATTCTGTGATGTAAACATCAATTTATTGCAGATTAAGAAAAAACCTACAGCCGAAATTAGAATTAGACTGTCATATTCATGTTGAGCACATACAAATTGATAGGAAATGACTAATTTTATTTCAGTAACATGACTTTCGTAAACATTTGTTGACCAGTGTTACAGGAGGAATATAAGAGAGCCAAATGAGAATCAGAAGTAGAAAATAGCACACAAAATATCAACAAAAGCAAAAAGTAGAAGGCAACCACAAATAAGAGACATTCTACGGGAGAGGTGGCGGAAGAGAGACCAAAATAGGGGAGAAAAGAGCACAGGGCCCATGGTGATGGGTCACAGGTGAATTGATAGTGGGAAACCTAGGGGGGATACACAATAATGTAAAGGATATAAATTAAATAAAAAAATGAAGGTGAGAAAAATAAAATAAAATGCAATTACCAACTGAAGAAAAAAAATAAAAAAGAAAAACTATAAGCCACCTAGAAAAGAACACATGAGAATATCTTAGTGTTCTTGAATCTGGAGATGAGATTTTGAGATATGACACCAAAGACACAAACTATGAAAAAAAAATTTGAATATATTGGACTTTAATAAAATTTTTAAAATCAGCTTTTACAAAGACACTCTTACAAGAATTAAAAGACAAGGACAGATGGGGAGAAACTACTTGAAATATAAATCTTAGAAAGTACCTATAGCCAAAATAAAGAATACAAAAACTCAGGAAGGAAGAAGTAAATCCCATTAATAAATGGGCAGAAAATGAGAAATCAGAAGGAGAAAATAGCACACAAAACATAAACAAGAGCAAAAACTAGCAGACAATCAAAAATAAGAGACATTCTACAGGGCAGGGGGAAGAAAAGAGACCAAAATAGGGGAGAAAGGAGCACAAGAGACTATGGTGATGGTTCATGGGTGAATTGGTGGTGGGAAACCTATGGGGAGTAAACAATAATGTAAAGGATATAAATTAAATTTATTAAAAAATTTTAAAAAATGGGCAGAGAAGCAGAACAGATACTGCATCAAAAAAGAAATACAGATGGTAAGTATATATATAAAAAGTACAAAATCATTCACGATTAAATTAAATCACATTAAAACAATTATGAGAAGTCAGTACAGCCTATTAGAATAGCTACTATCAAAAAACCTCAGAATGCTAAATCCTAGTGAAAATGTAAAGTAGTAAGAACTTTCATTCACTGTCGGTGAAAAAAGAAAAATAGCCCAGTCATTTGGCAATTAAAAAAAAAAATAAAAGATGGTCTTACCATACAATCTGGCAGTTATAGCCCTAGGTATTTATCCAGCTGAACTGAAAATTTATGCATACACACACACACACACACACACACCATGAATGTTTATAGTAACTTTTTATTACAAAACTAGCAAAGAAATGGAAAGAATCAAAATGCACTTAATAGGTGAATGCATAAACTGTGAGGCAACAGTACAACAGATTAAAAAAGTGTAAGTTAGCAAGCCATGTAAAGACATAAGTGAATTGGAAATGAATCTTTATAAAGGTTGAGAAGGCTATATAATTTACGCTTTCCTTTAATGACATTCTGGAAAGGACTAAATAATGAATAAACATATCAGATGCTGACAGGAACATAAGGGAGAATGGAGTCAGTAAAGTACAGGAATTTTTTCATGGTGCTGAAACTCTTCTGTTTGATATCTAAATGGTGACTATAGGGCACTACACATTTGTTAAAATACATAGAACTTGATTAAAGAAATGGTGAATCTCGGGCCTCCCGGGTGGCGCAGTGGTTGAAGGCTGCGCTGTGGAGCTGTCGGCAGCGCATGATGCGAGTTCGACCCCCGGCCGGGGAGATTCCCACATGGTGCGGCAGACCTCTCCTGCCTCGCCTGCTGCTCCCCTCAGCAGTGTATTTCTGATCTGCCTGTTCTGCTCCCCACTCTGTCTCTGGTGAACCCTCTCACTACCTCACGCCTCTGGCCTGTACCCCAGCTTGTATGTATAAATAAATAAATCTTTAAAAAAAAGAAATAGTGGGCCTCCCTGGTGGCGCAGCGGTTGAGCGCTGCGCTGTGGAGCTGTCGGCAGCGGTGACGCGAGTTCGATGCCCGGCCAGGGAGAGTCCCACATGGTGCGGCAGACCTCTCCTGCCTTGCCCGCTGCTCCCCTCAGCAGTGTATTTCTGATCTGCCTGTTCTGCTCCCCGCTCTGTCTCTGGTGAACCCTCTCGCCGCCCCATCCCTCTGGCCTGTACCCCAGCTTGTATGTATAAATAAAAAATAAATCTTAAAAAAAAGAAAGAAAACAATATTTAAAAAAAAAAGAAAGAAATAGTGAATCTCAATATAAACAAATATAAAAATATTAAGGAATCAGAGAATGACAGAATAGAATAAAAAATGTTGCAAAATGTCACAAAACCTACTTTTAAAACCTGAAAAATATCTGTTCCAAAATTGAAAGTTTATAGAAAAAATACACCACAAAACCTTGCATTGGTCCACAACAAAATGGGGGTGGAGGGATAAGCTTCTTCATCAATGTATCTCCTAAAATTTTATGGCAGCTTGGCATTTACCACTTGGAGGATTCTCAGTCAATGTGAAGAATACCAAGATGGATATCTGTTACAATCCAATGTAAAATGAGGAAAGTCGTAAAAGTAGAAAGAATAAGAGATGACAGATGTAGACAAATGAAGATTTTTAAATCCCAGAATGATATAAAAGTTGACTTATTTCCTTCCTTCTTACCACTTGATATTGAAAATTACCTAGTTTTCAACATTTTTTTTTTTCAGTTAAGTCACAGGCATGAAGTCAGGTCATAAAGAATAGAAAGAACCAGCAGAGGGGAAGCGTGCAGAGCAATGATGCTCATAATGGACAACACTAGTCTCCATGGCTGCCTCTCATGTGTAATCCCACTGGATCATCACTTTCTTCTCTATTAGGATAAATGTAATACGTTCAATGTATTTGCAACTAAATACAGAATATCTGGGACTCAATGTTAAGGATTATTAAAAGACATTAAGAATTAGCGTAATAAGTGCACAAACACATCCTATGTCCTGCATTGTATGATGGGAGATATGGGTCCTGGTAGAATTCTCTACCTTTAGTCCCCTTGGAAATACGGATTAGCCTCCTTCAGTCTCTATTTATCACAAGAAGAATAAAAATGCTGAAGAAATGCCCAAGGAGGCAGCCATCTCTCTGCCCACCTGTGCCAATGCAGGTGCTTTTCTTCACCAACTCTGTCCCTCTGCAGGGCAGCAGCCTGCCTGCCTGCCCGTGACCTGCACCACACAGGCCTCTCTTAGCAAACCTGCCCCTCAGAGGGGAAGCTCTTCCTGCCCGCTTGTGTCTGTACAAGTGTCCTTTACTTCCTTGTCCCTTTTCCTAACAAACCTGTTCTTGAAGTATATAAAAGAAATGCCCAAGGATTTCAAGGCTTTCATTCACATTTACAGGAAGGGAGGTGATAGAGCTAGCTAATGATTATCAATGCACCATATTGTGCTAAATCTCTGGCAAGAACAACTACCACACAGTGTGGCCAGCCATGAGCTCCTGAAGGCACATGGCTGGGGTCTTGGCTCAGTTCAAGGGGCATCATTTACATCCTATGTCACATGCAGGAAAAGTCCACTCACATCATAGTCTCAAGTCCTTATCAACTGACATCCAATTCTTACTTCACTGTTTTCAGAAAGAACTAGAGGTACAGACTGATTATAAAATGATCAAATTGCCTACTGCTAATGATTGAATGAAAAAATGGACCCTCTTTATGTAAAAACACAATGTCAACAAAGTTAATGAATCTGATCAAATTCATATAGAGTTAACTGCAACAAAAATTATTACTTCATCTCAACAATAGTTTAGCAAAATGAGTTTTCCATCACTTCTTTAAATATTGTATCAAATGGATCCCGATGATAATGAAGGAAGAATATTTTTCTGCATATGCTATCTGTAGTTTAAGTTTAATCTATCATTAAGCTCTGGAATATCTTATATTTAATAATTGGCATTGAAAATATTAAGATATTGCATAGACAATCGGTAAGCTCTAGAATATCTTATATTTAATAAATGGTGTTGAAAATATTAAGAAATTACATAGACAAATAATATACATTATTCTTTGACTATTTAGTATCCAAAATTAGCTATGCTTCTATTCTTTTCAATGGATTTAAACATTTTTAAGCATTTTTGAAACTTCTTTTATTATTAATATTGTTAATTTTAGGAATTCTATAGTATTTTTCTCTTTGTATATCAGGTTAGGCAGGCTCCCCTTCTGTGGCTTCATTTATTCTTCATGAACATTTATACCATTTTTTTCCCCAACAAAACAAGCTGAGATTCAAGTCAAATATTTACTCTTGGAAAAAAAAAAAAACCAGCTTTCTGCTTTTATCAGACAAAACAAATATGCCTGCGCTTATAACTGCAGTTGCTTTGTTGCCTTAGGATTGAATTTTATATATAGGTTAATTGTGCTTTGGATTTTGAAAAATATATTTATTCACACTCATGGGAACTTCCTTTCTGCAAATGATGCTGGTTTTCATCTCTGAGACTTCATCATAGTATTGATACAGATAGGCTTTAAATAATTTGAAAGCATTATCCTAAAATAATTATGATCTCTAGAATTTAATTAATCTGTTGAAAAGAAATTCTGAAACATAACATTCACAAGCTTTATCTTCACTGGTTTGTATTTTGGGAGAAATAGCATGGCTTGAAAATTAAAAAAAAAAACATTATGTAGAAATAATAAGCAGTAAAGATATTAAGTCTCCACACTGCATCAATGTCTCAAACTTCTCTCAACAAGCACCTGTGAAACAGGGGATTTTTCTGAGCTGTACCTCATGAAATAAATGAAATTTCATCAGGCAGCAAGCCTGCTCCTTGCAAAGCAGCAAATTTGAAAATTCAAGAAATGATAGGCATCCAACTGAAAAAACTACTTCTTAAAGAGTTTGTCTCTGATTAATTTCTTTTTTAAAAAAAATATTTATTTATTTATGCATACAAGAACTGGAGTATAGGCCAGAGGTGTGGGGGGTGAGAGGATTCACCAGAGAGAGAGTGAAGAGCAGAACAGGTGGACTGACTGAAATACACTGCTGTGTGGGAAAAGCAGGGAGACAGGAGAGGTCTGCTGTGCCATGTGAGTCAGCTCCCTTGCTGGGGATCGAACTCATGTTATAGTGGCTTTGATAGCTTGATAGCACTGAGATTTTAACCCCTGAGTCACCAGGAAGGCCCCTTCATTTCTTTGTTTTTATTAATCCTAAAGATAATTACAAGAAAACCCTATAACAATAAAAATAAAGTATCATTTCAAATGGGACATACCGATGCTATACATTATGGTAGTATTCATACTATTTCCTCATGTAATTCACATTATTTTAATCATTTCATATTTACTGCTTTTATGAAGCTAGTTAAATTCTGAAGTTTTATTTTCCATAATTGATTTTCACAAAACTCTCAAAAGAAAAATGCTTTTGTATTACCTTAGGTACTACACTAGTATTTTTTTCAATGCCACATTTCTTAATATTTTATATGTATTTTTGCCCAATTATACATTATAGTTTTAGTTTGTTTTAATATTTGACAACAGATTAATTTTTAATTGTCAAAGAACCCCAACCATCCCTTTATATGGAAAAATGTTTAGCATAGATAAACCATCACTTCAAGTTTATAGGTAACTTTGATTTTTATTTAATGGACAAGGTTGTTTCATAAAAGTGGCTATTCAAAATTGCTACAGAGGTAATGACTCATAGAATTAGGAAGCAAAGAATTTCAGACAAAAGTAAGCTTTTTAAGTTACTACAATTCAGCAATTTTAAAAATGTTTTGAATAACAGCTTCCTTTGAGAATAAGACTAAAAACTATGCCCTTTATCCCAGAAAAATGCAGAGAAACACAAATTTTTGCATTCAGTTCCAATGCACTTGATGTACACCTTTGAAGTCTATTCATGGACCTCAGTTGTAGAATTACGTAATATTGTTCAAGCTCCTCATTTTATAGCCAAGAGAACATCAGTCCTCCCAGCTAAGTGACTTCCCAAGGTTAAACAGCTGGTTACAGTGAAGGTGGGTTTCCTAGAACAAGCACTTTTTTTTTTTTTATCACACCCAAAATCATAATGAAACTGAACCAGAAAGCAGCAGCCACAGTAACTAAGCCCATTGACAACAGTAGATCATCCCGTAGAATATGTTTGTCATATTTCATTAACAGTAAACATCACATAAAGATCTGGCTCCACAGGGAATATGAGCATCATGGATACAGGGCACTGCTCTGTAATTATTTCTTAAATTTTCAGTGACTGGACCTGCTTTGGCAGGTCTGTGCGGTAACTGGCTACATTCCTTCAGAAACTAGATGTTTCAAGATGAAATAACATTACAAAGTACTAAAGAGATATGAAAATGTTAGTTGAGTGTTAAGAAATGCCTTCCTTCAATCAGCTTAGAGAAGTCTATTTATCTATCTATCTATCCATCCATCCAGTCATCTATCACCTATCAATCCATCGATCCATCGATCCATCAATCCATCGATCCATCCATCCATTGATCCATCCATCCATCCACCCAATCATCCATCTATCCAACCATCAATCTATCCACCCACCTATCCATCTACCTACATACCTACCTACCTACCTACCTACCTACCTACCTATTTCTAGTCACAGGGTTGATGGAAACCATGTAATAATATAACCTAAATGCATTTCACACAATATATGAGAAATCTCATACCATCTGACAAACTTCAGCAATGCAGAGGTTAGATTTTGGTCCAAAAGACCATATGATAATGAATAAGCCTCGCATTTACTGGATATGTTTTGTCTAAATTCTTTCACTTGGACCACTGCACATGGAAATCAATACACATACAAATAATTGATGTATTCTCTCTCTCTCTTTCCCATTCTCTCTTCCTTTCATAAGAGATATGATAATTGAAATTACTCTTGTTCATTCTCAAAACTTACAGTAAGTCATTTCAAAATAACTTCACTTTCACTGAGTTCTCACTTTACTTTCCTCCCCACAATTTCATTTCCTTTCCTGTTTCTCTTACCCTTTCTTGCCCTGATCATCTCTTAGCCTTCTTCCTTAAACATTCTCCTCTATTCTTTTGCTATATTGGAAAAAATAAGTTGGCGATTCTTAATGAAATTTTAAATGATTACTGATTCTGATATCAAAATTCAAAAGTTCAGAAGTGGAATTATAAATGAAGTGGAATTCCTTCAGAAGATTCTGAAAAATGTGTGATTGCAATATTTGGGGGGAGGGGGGGTGGTGATTCCAGGAAACACCAGTATGAGAGAGGGAAACGTGGTAGAGAAGAGAGGCTGGCAGAGTGTTTTTCAAAGCAGGTTGCTTTTGAGGGCACCCGGAAAAGTCTGGAACCCATCTCAGCTGGCGAATGCTAGAAGACAGTGTAAACTAAGCCTCAGTGTCACCCCAGCCCTGGAACAAAGGCACTGGGACATTTATCCACCAGTGCTGTCAGTCACTGATCAGGGCTGCTCCCCTGGGTCATAAACTCTGCGCCCTTTTGCTGAACCAGATCGTTTAGCCAGAAAAGCATTTGGAAAGGGGCTCAGGCACTCCCAGATGGAAAGGACAGGACTGGCGAGCTGAAGTGACGTGAAATGAAGCACAGTTAGCACTTGAAACAAATTATTTCCTTGCTTAAT
The DNA here is from genome assembly GCA_004024925.1 of Scalopus aquaticus. NCBI lineage: Eukaryota > Metazoa > Chordata > Mammalia > Eulipotyphla > Talpidae > Scalopus > Scalopus aquaticus. The sequence goes on along the minus strand of PVIJ01010619.1, from coordinate 21,597 downwards.
TTTGCACTTAATGTTTGCGTGCAACTTTAACTATAATACAAGGTAGACTTTAATATCTTGTTTCTACATTTACATTTTCATGCATAAATGCCTCTGGCTGGTTCTAGTAGGTATAGTAGTGAATCAACTGATACTTAGTAAAGGCCAGTGTTAATGTCTATTAATATGTCTAGTTAATATGTCTATTTAACTAGGGGCATAAGTGACAAAACTCAGAAATGAAATTTCAGGTTTTATCTTGACTTGGAAGCAATGTGCAGAGAATGTAGGCTTTGCAGTTGTATAGATCTAATTTTTAAGTTTGACTTCAGATAATAATGACCACGGTACTTCTGTGTAAGACACTTTACTTCCTTTCAGTGTGGCAGTCCTCACTGTTTAGGAATTATTAGTAGAACAACTTTTGTGTGTACTAACAGAGACCAAATAAAATAGGTACAAGAACACAGCTTTGTTAATTTGTAGATGTTCAATTTTGGTTGGTTACTTCCGTCAATACTCAGTCCCATCCTCAAGTCACCAAGGTGAGAATTTTCAAACATATGGAATTAAAATAATATTTTCCTGTAACTTTTCTTGAACAAAGTTTTGGTCTTGCTTTCTTTCGTTATGTGTGTTCTTTTAACATGTGGAACATGGATATAGCCAGCTACCTTAGTTGGATGTGAAGAGAAGTGGATAGAAAATTAAAAAGAAATCCATTTTTTCTCATTTGTGTGATAATAACCACAGTTCACTAGTTTTTGTAATGTTACCCTCCCCAAACTTCAATATTTCTAGATCACCCAAGTGTGTGGTATTTTGTAATTTCAAAATCACTGCAGTGAATTGCCATTGAGCCTAGCGCTCTTCCTCAGTATGACTATACATTATTTCAGGCCATATCGACGTTATTGCCTTTTTTATAGGCGTGCATAGCCTCTGCAGCGTGAGTTAGTTTGATCCTGGGCTAGGGAGCTTTGCACATGGCGCAGCAGATCTCTCCTGTCTCCCCGCTGCTCCCCTCAGCAGTGTATTTCAGTCGATCTGCCTGTTCTGCCCTCCACTCTGCCTCTGGTGAATACTCTCACCACCCCCCAACACCTCTGGCCTACACCCCAGCTCCCGTATGCATAAATAAACAAATCTTTAAAAAAAGTGTATCAGCAAAATCCATACTGTACTGATACACACACACACACACACACACACACACACACACACGCATGCATGCATGCATTTCTCCAACTTCTTACTGAGGAAGCACATAAATACATCTTTCATAAGTGATGTCTATCTCTGAACTATAGTCCGTATTGCAACTACTTATTAGTCAGTTTCCCTTTTTTACATCATGACCACTTAAATATATGTCTAAGGAAGAACTCCAGCTAATGAGCAGGAAATGGAAGGTTAACTAGCATAAAAACAAAGAAGTTATACTAATGTGTGCCTTTCAAATTAAATGAGATTGATAGGATGTTGTAATACAAGTTTTAAAAGAACTTAAGGATATCTAAAGGAGACTAACAACTGAAAAATAATGTTATTCCTGATGATAACAGGGCAAACTGGATTATCAGAGAATGTTTTCTAAAAGCAGCAATTGATGAGAAGAGAAAAATAAAGAATTACTTATTTATTTCCTCACTGCTAATGACTTTCTAACACTTTCTATTGTTTGTTAGGACACATAGGTTAGAGACTTAAAATAATTCAAAAGCATGGCATATAGTAACACACACCTACAGATATCTGAACGTATACTCCTCAATCATACAGAGGGTGGTAAATCAACATTAGCACAATACAAATAATTTAATATAAAAGAAGGTAAAAAAGGTAAACTCAAAGAAGCAATAAAGATGATCTAACCTATAATCTATATTGTGGATTTGGTCCTAAAATTTCCAATATGATAATCCCAGGACAGCATTATTATCAAACAATTGAAGTAAAGCTAATTCAAACTTGGATGCAAAATATAACTGGAAATTGGAAGACATCATTAAAAAATATCAAATGTCATTCTAATAATCTTTTTTTTTTTAAAGATTTATTTATTTATACATGCAAGCTGGGGTACAAGCCAGAGGCATGGGGCGGCGAGAGGATTCACCAGAGATAGAGTGGGGAGCAGAACAGGCAGATCAGAAATACACTGCTGAGGGGAGCAGTGGGCGAGGCAGGAGAGGTCTGCTGCGCCATGTGGGATTCTCCCCGGCCGGGTGTCGAACT
>PVIJ01010619.1:0-19280 GCA_004024925.1 Scalopus aquaticus | reverse complement strand
ACCACCAGGGAGGCCCCATTCTAATAATCTTTTGATTACATGCTGAAATGATAATATTTTGGATGGTAAAACCGAGTCAAAGTTAATTTCATCTTTCTTAAGGCATTTTAAATGTGACTACTAGAAAACACAATCACAGATGTGACTTGCATCATTTTCTACTGGACTATTGGACTTTATCATCATCAAAAGTAACAACTCAAGTGAATAAAGGACGTATGGATACATCAGGGAGACCAGAAGGCAATTTTCTTAAAGTTCTGAAATGAGAAGGACTCCCTGATGTATCCATACGTCCTTTGTTCACTTTGAGTTGTAACTTCTGACTATTAAAGTCCAATAGCCCAGTAGAAAATGATGCAAGTCACATCTGTGATTGTGTTTTCTAGTCTCCTAATGAACCATCATCATCTCAGCTCTCCTTAGTGCTGAGTTGGAAGACATATGCTCCGGTGTTAAGTGAAAGAAAAATTGTGACCAGATATGAGTCATGGGTTCTAATCCTACTGAACACTAGACAACACTGGGCAATATCATTTAGCATTTTTGGAAATGAAGTGAAGAAGGGATGTCACAGAAAAGTCATTGAATTTTATAAAACGATCAATTCTTCAGATTAGGGAAAGGACAAAGTAAAAGATAAATATCTATTTTTTTGTGTATGAAAAGGATTCCTGGGCATGGGGATAATATGATTGTTTGAAAGGATAATACAAGCAGTTCCTACCTCAATAATCTATCCCAAGTACTGAAAATTATAATGTTTTTCAGAAAATAAAATAGTATCTTTAAAACTCATATTTTTTACTCTTTCCATCATTGCTTTAAAAAAGACATAATCTATCTAATGGTTTCACTTATAGCAGGACTATAAGGAAACCAAATAGGAGAGAGACAATCAGTGGGGGGGGGGAGGCGGAGGGAGGGAAGGAAAAACACACAGAATGGAATAGAGAATAGAAAAGAACACAAGGGACCATGGATATGGATCACGGGTGAATTGGTGGTGGGCTACCCAAGGGGAATACAAAATGTAAAAGACATAAATAACAATAAATATATATATATATATTAAAAAAAAAGACATAATCTGTGTCTGGTAAAAAAAAAAAAAAAAGACTTTTTCCATGAACTCTGGTCAGATATTCTTGAGGATATTCCCTCTTATTTTTTTTATAAGCTTATTGGTAGTCTCTCTTTTTTACTACTTTTTAAAATAAAAATTTGGACACTCCTTTTCTCTTCTTTTGTGTTTATTTTTACTTATTTAAACAGATAATTTGAAATCATCGCCTCCCTTCAATTTCTTATTGTCTTTCTCACCTGAAAATTAACTTTGCAGTTAACATTGTATGCACCGGAAGATCCACATTAGCCTATGAGAATAATGTTATCACTTCATCACACTAAGAATACAAATCACATATTTAATAATAGTAAAAACTACTTTTATTTAAAAAGTGCCTTCTCTAATCAGGACTAATCTAATCTTTTTACAAAACTCTATGTCTCATTTAATCTTTATAACACTATTATATGAATCCTATCATCACTACATTTAAAGACACAGCAACTAAACACCAGAGAGATGAAGCAATATGGCCGGAAATGAATTGCAAATAAGAGACTTCACCATAAGTCTCTTAGAAGCTACTAAAGGAGGGCAGCGACACAGGAGATTCAGTCTGAGAACTCACTTTTTAGGAGATGGTTCAAATCTGACATTTGTGCTTGAAGCAACGATGCTAGAGAGCTCAGGACAAAAGTTGAGGCTGTTATCTGACTTCACCAAAACCACCTCTTATTTTTGTTCAAGAAAGTGTTAAAGATCCATTTGTCCCCTTGACTAATCTATTAATTAGAATAATCTTCTCCAGGTTATGTATATGTGAGCAGGGAACAGACACATTTGAACAAATTGCCTTCAGATTCAAAGGGCAGAGAGGTGGTTTTGCAAAACAAGACTCCGTTGGGCAGAGGACATCCTGTCCTCAGGATGGATGTGTCAAGTCTCAAGCTTCCAGGCTGGAACTTGAGAATCTGCTTTGCTGAAGGCACAGCACACTCAAAGTCAGTACTGTCTTGCACAACTTGCCAGAACCTACTCCATCTTTAAGTATTGCCTTGCCTAGTTTAAACAATGTTTCTTTTCACTAAAGAGAGATCTCAAATACAAAAGAGAAATGGTTAGGATTACTTTAAAGAGTCTATCATAAACAAGGCCTCCCTGGAGGCATGGTGGTTGAGCGCTGCGCTGTGGAGCTGTTGGCAGAAGGTGATGTGAGTTCGATGCCCAGCCGGGGAGAATTCCACATGGTGCGGCAGACCTCTCCTGCCTCGCCCGCTGCTCCCCTCAGCAGTGTATTTCTGATCTGCCTGTTCTGCTCCCCACTCTGTCTCTGGTGGACCCTCTCACTGCCCCATGCTTCTGGCCTGTACCCCAGCTTGTATGTATAAATAAATAAATAAATAAATCTTAAAAAAAAGAGTCTATCATAAACAGAGGCCTCCTGGAGGTGCAACAGATTGAGCACTATGAAGCTATCCAGAGCCACTGCAGTACGAGTTCGATACCTGGTCAGGGAGATTCCCACATGGTGCAGCAGACCTCTTCTGTCTCTCCAGCTGCTCCTCTTAGCAGTGTATTTCAGTAGATCTGCCTGTTCTGCTCCCCACTCTGTCTCAGGTGAATCTTCTCACCCCCCCACACCTCTGTCCTACACCCCAGTTTGTATGCATAAATAAATAAATCTTTTAAAAAAAATCTATCTTAAACAAATACTGAGAGATGCCCTTCACAGAAAGATCTTAAGACTGTAGCACCATCCAATGACCTTATGTAGCCACGAATCTGATGTCTTTTCTTAGTCATTTCTGATATTAGGCCTCAATTATTCTCACCTCTGAATGGGGGAGCAAATTTTAAGGACTAGTAGGAAATTTGTTCCTCCTGTGGCATTTCTACAAATAGAATAAAATAAGCTATTTCTCCAGCAAACACCCTAGTGGCTTATTAACTTTTAAAGTAAAATACATAAATGGCTTTGCTTATAGATTCATGGGTATCATTTTAATGCTTTTTAAAATCATTAAAAGTTTTATTGGCAATTCTGTTTCCATTTTTGATGCTCTTTTAGCTTGTTTTAAATTCTTTATTCAAGTCCCAGGACTTGGGACTTTCTCATTTGCATTAATATGCTTTCTTCTTAAACATATAAGAGACTAACTAAATTAATGTGTAAACAGCAGTGGGGCACCAGGGGCTCAAGGCAAGAACATAATTACTCTGGAGATAGAACATTTTCAGAATACATTCTAATTCAAAATAGGTTTATGTTCTAATGTGCTAACAGATGACTAGCATCGTTTCTAATTTTAGAACAGCTACTGAAGTTAATATGCTCAGAGACCAAACCATACGTTGAAAACATCTGAAATCATTTAGGGTCTAGATTTGTACAAATAAAAATCTAGATTATTTTGGAATGCAATACTAATGAAAAGGAAAACGCAATCATGGTTTTAAAAAATATTTAAAGTATAGACCCACATTGAGATAATAATAATATTTTACGATCAACTTAACAACTTTCTCTAAGACTGGATGTTCTGGGACTGTTTTTCCTTTCTTCTGAAACTGATGGTATCTACCTAGAGTATGTTTAGAGCCTTTTGAATCTTGCTGGACTTTTATCATTATCTCACTTCACTCCCAACTTGCACACACACAAACAAAAGGAAAAAGCCAGTGTTTTTTTTTAGACAACCAACAAAGCCTCCCTACATCTCAGTCCCACATCTTTCTCCTGGTCTACCAAGTCCTCCATGGGTATTACCCACATCCCAGACTTTTCAATCTCTTAATTATTTTAGACACGGATCTACTCCTCCAAGGCTCTGTCTTCCGCCAGGAGACAAATAATCTGAAATTAAACCTGTATCACTATGTGGATGGATGTGCAAATTCCTCAAGTGCCTATGTTGGCTAATTTAACAAGTACATGTTAAGATGATGTAGTCCTTAGGAATTCTCAATTTCCCATTTGGGCAGTGCACAGGACCCCCCAGAAGAGTGTAGTTTCATTAGAATAGTTGAACAGAACGCAACCTCCAGGGTACATAACACTCACCTAGTGATCTCGTTAAATCACAGGTTGTGGGAGTTTCTCTGAGCTTCTGCTTTATGAAGTTGGGAAGCAACACCTATTTCCATTTCTACCAGTACTCAGGTGAAGCAGATGTTATTGGTCTGAAGAATGGACTGAGAACCACTGGTCTGGAGTTAGAATTTGGACTAGTCTGCTGACTCCATTACGATATAGTGTTACACTTTTTGAATCAAATGCAGGAAGTTCTGTAATGGGGCTGTCCGAACCAAGCCAAACCAAAAGCATTTTTATTTTGATTGGAGAGAGGAATTTTGTGTTTGTCAACACCCAAAACACATATCACTCATTTTTCTTATGTATTTCTTAACCACCTACTTTCTAATCTGGGAAGACTTCTATACCACAACCAAAAATCTATAAGCCATAGTATTCATGTCTCTTTTTGTATGTGACAAAAATTTATTAAGCAAGACTTTATTCAAAGAGCACAAATGTTTTAAATTTATCATTGAAAAAACAGCAAAATGGTTGGTGCTTAAATATTCAAATGTAGAACTTATCGATCAATAGCCACAATATTCACAGGGACTATATGATGCTGTTATATTATGGCAATACATCAGACATTCTAATTTCAGGATGACCTTTGGATCTTCTGGAAAAAAAATCATAAGGGGTCATTTGTGAGTGAGGGATAAAACCCCATAACCCTGTATCTAGAAAGTGGGAATAAATATATTCCAACCACAACTGAGCACATGTCCAGAAAGGTCTTTACCTTACCCTAGAAAAGACAAAACACTACCAGATTGTGACAGGATTAGATGCACTGAATAGAGCCATATGCATTTGTTTTTTAAAGACTTATTTATTTATGCATACAAGAGCTGGGATGTAGGCCAGAGGTGGGGGACAGTGAGAGCATTCACCAGAGATACAGATACAGAGTGGGCAGAAGAACAGGAGGATCTACTGAAATACTCTGCTGAGGGGAGCAGCCGGCTAGCCAGGAGAGGTCTGCCGCGCCATGTGGGAATATCCCTGGCTGGGGATCGAACTCGTGCAGCAAAGCTGTCACAGCTTCATGGTGCTAAGTCTTAACCCCTTGCACCACCAGGGAGATCCCATCCCTTAGGTACTTTTGGATGAAGGTGAAACAAGTCACATAAAGTAATGAAAAGTAAACATGACCTTTGAGACCCAGGAATAAACCTCATTGGAAATGTCTTAATCTTTGTTCCCATACATAAATGATCTGGAGTCATATTTCTTGATTACTATTACAACTGAATTTCTGCCTCCCCATCTTTAAAAACTTAATTTTAGTTTAGAAAAATCTTCCAGGGAGACTAATTTTAAGTAGTCATGCAAAAACTGGGATGCAATTAGATTATGTTAGGACAAAGACAGAGAGATAGATGGATAGATAGACAGATGGTAGAGCATGCTGATAAAATTAAAAATCTAAGAATGCAAGAGTATAGTGAAAAGAATGACTTAATGGAGATGGACCACACCTAACTAAAATGGAAGGAATCAACAATTTATATTGAAAGCACTTTAAAATACTCTTGCTGAGGGCCAGTGCTTGGGGGACAGATCAAAATAATTGGTGGGAATTTAATCATATAACGAGATCATCTCTTATATGCACAACAGTCATTCAGATGGTGTATTTCATAAGAGAGGAGATGAGGAGAAACAAGCTGTCTCATGACTGTGTAACTGTGTCCCCAACTATGTACCTTATTTTGTACAAGTGAAGTAGGTCATCTGAACAGCCATTATTAAGTCAAAGAAAAGTGCTGCTTTCGGGCCTCCCTGGTGGCACAATGGGTTAAGTCTCAGCACTATGAAGCAATCCACAGCCATTGCAGCATGAATTTGATCCCCAGCCAGGGAGCTTCCCACAGGGTGCAGCAGACCTTTCCTGGCTCACCGGCTGCTCCCCTCAGCAGTGTACTTCAGTCAGTCTGCCTGTTCTGCTCCCCACTCTGTCTCCGGTGAATTCTCTCATCACCCCACACCTGTGGCCCACATCCCATTTCTTGTATGCATAAATAATCTTTTTTTTAAAAAGTGTTGCTTTTCTCTTGATCAGTTTGTTTACATATTTTTACTTCAGAGATGAGAATTAAGTTTGTTTCCAGTATTAATTTTAAAAGATCTGTATTATGAAGTGTGCCCATTCAACCAATAAGGCATCACCATTATTGACTGTTCTAGATCTATCTATGACCATAAAAGCACATAACACTTGTGTCCTGGCCTCAGGGGACTTTTAACCTGGCAAAGGGAACCCTGCATTAGCACCAACACTTTGCACAGAACTGTAGGTGGCATTGGAGTGATACTGACAGGATGGGCAGAAAAGCAAGAACTCAGCAGCTGAAATGGTCACAGAGTGCTTTACCAGGAAGATGAATTTTTAGTTTAACAATAGAAGACAAAGAACAAGGGACGTAGATCAAAATACCCCTCACAATGCTAAAGCTGGATGACATGACCAGGAATTCTATGCTCTTTAAATGTTTGTGCATGTTCCACTTTCTTTAAATAAATATGTCATTTTTATAAATTGAAGAAAATAATAAATATCATTAAATGTAAAAGAAAAAAAAGCAAGGACACAGCTAAGGGAGAAATGGACAGAATCTGTTAATTTATATGACTTTGGAGTTAGAGAAGGCAACGCTTTCCATTGGATAGAAAACTTCGGGCAAAATATGGGAGAATGGGTGATGAGAAGAAGACATATAAAGTCATTCTCCCTGGAAGATTTTTTAAATTTAAAAATTTTAAATTTAATTTTTTAAGATGTGGGAGGCAGAAATTCAGTTGTAACAGTAATCAAGAAATATGACTCCAGATCATTTATGTATGAGAATAAAGATTAAGGCATTTCTAGTGAGGTTAATTCCTGGGTCTCAAAGGTCAGGTTTACTTTTCCTTACTTCATATGACTTCTTTAGAAGAAAAGGGGGTGGGCTGGACTGGCTTCCTAGGTTTGGATAATGCCTGTTTAGGGGGCTTTAAGAATCAAACAGCTGGGCCTCCCTGGTGGCGCGGTGGTTGAGTGCTGCGCTGTGGAGCTGTCGGCAGCAGCGATGCGAGTTCGATGCCCGGCCGGGGAGAATCCCACATGGCGCAGCAGACCTCTCCTGCCTCGCCCGCTGCTCCCCTCAGCAGTGTACTTCTGATCTGCCTGTTCTGCTCCCAGCTCTGTCTCTGGTGGGCCCTCTCGCCGCCCCACACCTCTGGCCTGTACCCCAGCTTGTATAAATAAATAAATCTTAAAAAAAAAAAAAAGAATCAAACAGCAAACTGAGAGGAGGGGTGCAGGTAGGCTGAAGTCAAGTCCAGGTTTGACCTTTGAGTTCATGGGACACAATTGAATATTTGATGGAGGCAAAGCCTGGGAAATTCTGAAACAGTACTTTGGAAAACACTTCATTGACAAGTAAAATGAGCTCACATCCTATGTATGTTTCTAGACATTTTTCCCCTTAGGACAATCAGACTGACTAACGGTAATCTAACAGTAATCTCAGAAATCTATTAGGTTAAGAGACAGACACAACTTTGCCTCCTCTTTTTTTTCTTTTAAAGGTTTATTTATTTATGCATACACGCCGGGGTGCAGCCCAGAGGTGCCAGGGGGTGAGAGGGTTCACCAGAGACAGAGTGGGGAGCAAAGCAGGCAGATCAACCAAAATACACTGCTGAGGGGAACAGCGGGCAAGGCAAGAGAGGTCCTCTGTGCCATGTGGGAATCTCCCAGGCTGGGCATCCAACTTTCCCTTCAGCCTCTGACAGCTTCGCAGCGCTGCGCTTAACCCTTTGCGCCACCAGTGAGGCCTGTCTCTGCTTTTCTTAAAAAAGAAAGAACACGAATAGTGTATTTGGCTATGTCTCCCTCCCTCATAATTGGAAAATAAGAAGCCTGCCCTTTGCCCTAGAACACGGTGCTTTGCTGGTTGACTTATGACCGTACAAAAGAACTGATGGAGTTATCAGCACGACCACATTTCAGCGCGACCGCATTTCATTTCTGCCTAACGCAAGGAGCTTCCGGGGAATCAAGGCAGCTCTTCAACATCACAGACCTTCCCCAGCACTTAACCATTCATGGAGAGGGCAGGAGTGTCAGCTGCCAGAAAATGGAGGGAACGCGGTCTGCAATATTTAAGACACACTGCCTTAAAATGATGATTTGAAACACTTAATCTCAGGCACCCGCTGGTTTTGTTTTATAATTCCTAAAGCAAAATAAGCGGGTTATCTTGACTAGAATGAGTCTATTTCTGCCTGTTGAACTATATATTGCAGGTAAAAGTAACAAAATAGGTTCCAGATAATCATGCAAGAGGGATAAAATGTAAAATGATGGTTTCATATAGATAGATAGATAGATAGATTATAATTATATGTAATAACAAAAGTCTATATATTTGATATATGTATGGCTAGGCTGAATCAGCTCAATCAACAGAATACTATTGCATTTTTCAATCTTCTCAATAACAAACAATAATATTCAATGTATCGTTACTGACTAATTTGAAGTCATTTCTCTTGGTTCCCTGTATTAAAAAGTCATCCTTATGTCACCTAATTCCTTGTCAATAGAAAACTTTTATGACTACGGAAATAATCTACATGAAAATTTCTTGGTGTATTTTGCAAAATTCTATTTAGTAATTGTGTCTATATATTGATAGTTCATGACACAATTTTATCCATGACTTTCAGGGTCAAATGACCATTTTCTCACTGTCCTCAACCACATGTAATTTTTTCCCATCTATAATAATAAAGCATAAATAGCATATTACAAATCTGGAGAGGAAGGATATTTGTAATATGACTCATTCTAATTATTCTTATTATCATACTCATTCATATTCATCGGCAGAATAATACTAATTATATTAATAATAATTATACCAAAATAGTAAATGGTTGGATGCCAACAACACATTTAGGATCTTAGAAAATTTACAACTGCAATCAGATCTGCTTCCAAAAATCTATATATAAGTTCCAAAGCTCTAAGTAAATAGAGGTTTACATCTGAATTGATCTCAGGGAATAAAAACAGCTGACAGGCCTGATCTACCTATTTCACTTTTCCCAACTCAATTGAAATCTTTATGCTCAATATAATGTGTTCCACTGATGCTCAGCTCTGACACAGAGCAGCTCACTTTATAGCCTTTTCCCACAGTATCTGTGACAATCACCCTCCCCGTGGTCACCAGGCCCATGGACCAAACACAATTGCCCATCCCATGGTCAACAGCCCCATGGACGGAGCACAATTGCCCACTCCATGGTCATGAGCCCATTGGACTGAGCCTACTGGTTACTTCACTATGTTAGTTACTCAAGAAGCTGATTGTTTTGAATGAATAGGTGTCACATCTACCATATTTTGTTTCAAGTTCAAGTAGAAATAACAGAACAACACCGAGGCATAAAGAGCATCATCCATCTATGACATCACAACCTTCAAAACACTTCTAGAAAGTTCATCATCTCTCCCAGTTCCTCTTGGCTCCATGTTCAATGACTATCATTTATCTTGCCATCACTTGGCCCTGACACTCTTTACCATCTATGACTTCATTTTTATGCATAACCCATAACTTTATGAAGGGCCTCAACACAGTTCAGGTATTGGGCACCACACAAAGTGACTAAGAATTTGGCTTGGGGAGTCAAAGAGTTACGTTTTCTCTAGACCAAGTTACTTAATCTCTGAGTCTAACTCCTCACTGGTAAAATGGCAATAAAATGATTAATATGAAGATAATACCAGCATCTGATAGCCTGGGGCTATGGAATCAATACTAAAAAAACAACAACAACGTAAAACACTGAACACAAGTTCGAGCCCTCTAAAAGATGAATACAAACATTAAACTAAGACATGGTCCCTTTCTCCAAGAAGCTTTCTCATTAGGAAGGACATAAAATGATCACAAATCATAATGGAAAGAAGGATCATGTATTGGAGGTAAGATATAGCAGCATTTTTAAATTTATATATTTTACTAAATTAGATGTATTTGTACATTTCTGTAAGGGCAGGGACCCATGCTTGCATAAATGTTTATTAAGATTTAAATTACATAGGGGCCTCCTTGGTGGCGCAGGGGTTAAACTCCCAGCATTACGACGCTATTGCCAGCCACTGCAGCACAAGTTTGATCCCCAGCCAGGGAGCTGACCCACATGGCGCAGCAGACCTCTCCTATTTTGCCTGCTGCTCCCCTCAGCAGTGTGTTTCAATAGATTTGCCTGTTCTGCTCCCTACTCTATCTCTGCTGAATCCTCTCACCTCTAGCACCTCTGGCCTGCACCCCAGTTCTTATATGCATATGTAAATGAAAACTAAATCTTAAAAAATGATTTAAATTATAGATTATGATTGTATTTTCTCATACTTTTAATGCATTTGGCAAAACAAGGCAATGACAGGATTATATTGCCACCTGAGACAGACTAGGAAAATGAGTCGCGGGGTTCTAAGAGACCTCCCAGATGGAACCACGCTGGTGGATTTTAATATTAATCTCCTCCAAAGAGTGTAAAATCTTTGATATCTTAAACTTGATTTCACTGTACATTTGCTCTTCCATATTATTTGGAACACATGGAAGCAGACTGCTACCAGGACTATTTCATAATAGATTCCTATATAACATTTCTGTGCCTCCAGAAATAACCTGTTCTATGTACTTCCAAATCAATATAATTTCCATTTTAATTAGTGTAGAAGGTAATAGTTATGTAATTTTTAATAGTGATATGTGATAACAATTTTTGAAACACTGCTATATCAGTACAAAGAAAATAGATTCCTATAATTAATCTTTTAAATAGAAAGTCAACTTAACTTTTTTAGAAAGGGAAATTAAAAATAATTGAAAGTCCTTCTGTAGACCTAGACAGTCTTGGGGCCTCCCTGATGACCTAGTGGTTAAATCTCAGCACTATCACCGCTGCAGCATGGGTTCGATCCCCAGCCAGGGAGCTTCCCACATGGCACAGCAGACCTCTCCTGTCTCCCTGCTGCTCCCCTCAGCAGTGGATTTCAGTGGATCCGCCTGTTCTGCTCCCTACTCTGTCTCTGGTGAATCCTCTCACCCCCGCACCCCTGGCCTGCACCCCAGTTCTTCTACACAAAAATAAATAAAATCTTTACAAAAAAAAGAACTAGAGGAGACCCTTGGGACCCTCAATTTGCTGCCTGGGATGTCTCCTCTCATTCTGCACATGGGTTAACTTCTTTGTAACTTCTGATGTCGCCCATCACCCATACATCCTTAATTCCCTCCTCCTATGGGCTCCTCTTGTCCAGCCTGGGGGTCTCATTCCTTGTCTCTCTTTCTTTCACCTATATTCAGTGAGTACTAAAATCCAAATATCCTAGATCTTTGGACCTTACTTCTTTTCCCTTTTTAGGCCCATAAAATCATAAACTCCTTTGTGAAAACCAATGGACACCTTTTCTCAGCCTCAAACACAACGTTCACATTGTAGGTCTGACATCGATTCTATCCATGCAAACTCATTATTCCTCTCCACTCAAACCAATTTTGATGCCAGTCTCTCCATCTTCCCTCAAATAAGACATTAGCTTTACCTGCAATTTTTTGATATTTGTTTTTAAAGATTTGTACCTCCATCCTCGCTCTCTCTCTGAAGGGCTATCACTAACACTTCAACTACTTCAAACTTTGTTCTTCCTGGAGTTGAGTTGGTGACTTATCGTCTCAATTTTTTTTTTTTACTTTATTGTATTCACAGTATTTTCTGTGTACATACAATTTCCATGTGTGTTTGGATATATTCCTATTCTGTCTCTTTGTACAATACCCTTTTGTGGTTGTTGTTATTGTTGTTGGAACTTGATCACACTTATTAATAGCTTATAGCCCTTCCTAATTATTTCTCTTCAGCAGAGTTCCTCAGATTATCAGTGCCAACTTACTTTCCCATAGAAATTCTATAATAAGCATCTCTAGTTCAAACAATATTATTTTTTTTTAAATTCAGATTAATCTAAAAATGGATTCATAGAGGGGAAATTAGCATCTTTATAATATAAAGTCTTCTCACCTACAATCATATTATTGCTCACAGAAAAAGAAGTAAACAATTACATTTTTTTTTCAACTGAGCTAATCACAGGCAGTAGAATTTTAACGACCATTATGTTTTCAAATGCTTCCTAATGTTAAGGCATAAAGTAACCATTGTCACTGTTGGCACAAAATCAGATGGATTCTTTAAACATTTAAGTCAAAAGCCTCTGTTTTTTTTCCTGTACATAACATTGAGGTTGCAACTTTCAGGGAAGAATAGAACCCACTTTCTGAACTGAACTTGGCATGGAAAGTATTTTCATGTCATGCTCAAGTCAGGCTTAAGACACATGATCTAATATTTATTCTGTATTTATCTTAAAGTGATTCATTTCTAAGTTGGAATATTTAGGAAATTGGGGGAGAAATATGAAAATGGAAGCACTGGGAAATTATGAATGCCAAAATTTTCTTTTTTGTCATTTTTAGTTTATTTGCAAGTTTATCTGAATTAATGGGCATTACAGCATGCTGAGAAGGAGTTTTCAGATACTCTGTGTGTGAAACCCCAGAATACCTTTCAGCTATTGCCAGTAGAATACCTTTGACAATAGTCTGTAGAAAGTTGGTTTAGAGCACTAAAGATCAATGTAACATTATTGACCAGCGAATTACATGCTGGTCACCTAGATTCTAGAAATGCAGAAATAAATAAGGAAATAAATACATGTTCTCTTGGGACTCACAGTATGTTTAAAAAATACATGCATATACACACACACATATACATGTATTATATATATTGTAATGTATAGCACATGTGTGGATATGATGGTATGTATTGATATATAATGCATGATGCTATATTTAAGTATAAATGTAAATTATGATACAATGTTAAAATATCACTCTAGAAGTATTACAAAGTTACACAGTACATACATATGGACATATTGGTCCATCTATATGCATATACAGGCTTATATGTATATGTGTATACACACAAAGTACAAATATGAACAATATTATAAAGTGATATTTTAGACTAGCGACTTTATCTTGTAATTCTGATGGCATCTACAAACAATGAAAAATTTTAAAATAGAAATAATGCTTTGTGTCATCGAGCAGTTATCTGTTTTCTAATTTGGGTGTTAATGAGAACAATTAAGATTATTTTTTAAAAATTTAAGCAGCAATGCAATTTAATGTAAAAATGCAAACCTCATATTTGCAGTATGAGTTCTGATAAAAGAAAATGTTCACATTGCTATTACTAACCACGGACGGGTACTCATGAGTGCCCTAGAATTAGCAAGCTTTGCTTTGCACCTCAAAATTGACTTTATGGAGTATTATTAAGGAATAGTTGAGAGTCATTTTATTACCTCTTAATGGGAGCTGTGTGGGAGAAATGAACTTGCCTAGGTTACAGGCTTACAAAGAAAAAATACTCTAAAGATAAATGTTAGAGCCCTGGAGTGAGCTTAAGGTCATTTTCCTCGCCAAGGAAACATATTTCTGAACGCATAATGGAAATTAATGGGAAAATATTAATCTCTATACATAATTGTACACATAGTTTTTCAGAACTTCGTCAATAACCTAAAGTGCAACAGCAGTAAATAATTACTTGCTTAATTCATTCACAATGTTATTTCATGTCTATTATGTTCTAAGCATTATTGCAAGGACGAGTGATTTAATGATAAATAAAACGAGGTATCTATCTCAATCTAAATTTCGTCAACCAGTAACTTGATAATAAGCTAGGTGTGCAAGTTCTATCTGAAAAAATATTAAGGCAATGTAATAAGAAAAATCATGGGGTAGCAAGAAGGGAGGTCCACATTTTTTTTTTTAAAGATTTATTTATTTATGCATACAAGGGGGGTACAGGCCAGAGGCGTGGGGCAGCCAGGGGTTCACTAAAGACAGAGTAGGGAGCAGGACAGGCAGATGGATGGAAATACACTGCTGAGGGGAGCAGCGGATGAGGCAGGAGAGGTCTGCCTCGCCATGTGGGAATCTCCCTGGATGGGTGTCGCACTTGCGTCACCGCTGCCAACAGCTCCACAGTGCAGCACTTACCTGCCGTGCCCAGAGAGGCCTGAGTCCACCTTTTTTATAGAACTTGAGCAAGGGAATGGTGTGGACATAAGGGAATATTTGAATAGAGATTAGAAGCAAATGGGAAGATAGCAGGTGATATACTGGGCAGAAGAAAGAGCAAGGATGAGGTAGAACATGTTTTCCAAGAAGGAGAGCTCTAGACCCTGAGACCAGAGAGGGCAATGGGAGTTAGACCTCAGAAGCCATGGGAACCGTTCTAAGGCTTTGACCCAGAGTGAGACACTAAATGAATAGAGGGTTTTGAGTGGAGGGTTCTGACTAGAGGAGGGACATCCGCCTCATTATTGAAAGATCATTCTAGTTAATGTACTGACATCCATTATTACAGAGGGGGGCTGGGTTTGGAGCAGAGAGAATGGTTAGTGAGTTATCACAGTATTTTTTTTACCACAATTTACTTTTATTGATTTTTCTTTAATAGAAATTTTTATTTTTTTATTATTTTTTAATATATATTTTTATTGTTATTTATATCTTTTACATTTTGTATTCCCCTTGGGTAACCCATCACCAATTCACCCGTGATCCATCTCTGTGGTCCCTTGTGTCCTTTTCTACTCCATTTTGTGCCCTTATCTTCCCCCTCCCCCCAACCCCCCAGTGTTTCTCTCCTATTTGGTTTCCTTATAGTCCTGTAGTAAGTGAAACCATTTGATATTTTTCTCTTTCTTTCTGGCTTGTTTCACTGAGTATGATCCCCTCTAATTCCATCCATGTCGCTGCAAATTGCATGTGTTTATCTTCTTTGATTTTTTAAAAATTATTTGTTTATATATATTTTATATCATCGTTCATTT
This sequence comes from Scalopus aquaticus, assembly GCA_004024925.1. Taxonomy (NCBI): domain Eukaryota; kingdom Metazoa; phylum Chordata; class Mammalia; order Eulipotyphla; family Talpidae; genus Scalopus; species Scalopus aquaticus. The sequence goes on along the minus strand of PVIJ01010619.1, from coordinate 4,148 downwards.
TTGTACAATGTTTGCTTTCTCCTCTCAGGTGTAGTCTCCCTGAAAGTCCCACCGCCAATTCACCCGTGAGCCATCACCATAGTCCCTTGTGCTCTTCCCGCCCCTATTTTGATCCCTTTCCCTCTCCACCCCCCATATTCATCCTATAAGTGAAACCATCTCATATTTTTCTTTTTCCTTCTGGCTTATTTCACAGAGCATAATCCCTTCCAGCTCCATCTATGTTGCTGGGAACGGCATGAGTTTATCTGTTTTCATTGCTGAGCAGTATTCCATCATATATATGATATAGATGACCTCTTCTTGATTTAGTGACCTATTTTTGCAATAATTTAAATGAGAGATGGTTGCCTGGCCAATGGTGATGATAGAAATGTGGTCATAGATAATGATCTTCTACATGGATTTTGAAGGGAGAAACCACAGAATTTGCTCATGGGTTACATGTGGCATGCTGGAGAGAGTAAGGTGTCAAGGACACCTCTAATATGTTGGCTCAAGTGAAGACTGGAGTTGTGAGTTGCTGAGATGGAGAATTCTAAGAAGCTTCATGGGGTCTGCGCACATTTCCAACTTCAGCACATTTCCCCTGAGAAATGTAATCACTGAATTTGAGTGAAATTCAAATTCAAATTCAAATTCAAATTAGATTTGAAAGAGTAGTATTCAGGGAAGAGTTCTGGGTAAGGGTATATATGTTTCCTGTGAGTACAGATGGTATTTACAGTGATGGTCCTGAGTGAGGTCCCCTATACAAAGACGTGGAAAGAGGAGAAGCCTGAGGAGGACATTCTGGGTCATTCTAACCAGGAGAAGGTGAGGAAGTGGGATAGGAAGGGGTTTAAGAAGCCAGGTGAAAACATTCCAGGAAAGAGTCTGGCAACTTTTCAGATGTTGCTGGCAGAGGCATCCATGAGGGTTTGTGTGGACTGCTGGATTTAACATGATGAAAACCACTAGTAACCTTGACAAGACCTATTTTTATAGATGAGTGGGAACAACAAATACACTGGAAGTGTCCAAAAAAGAACCAGAGCAGAGAAAATAGACGGTGAATATAACTTCCCAGGACATTTATCCTAAAGAGGATCCAAAAAATAGGCAGGAACTCAAGTAGCCTGTGAGATCAAGGAATCTTTTGTTATTAATATTGTCATTTGAAAGGAAAAATAGCAGCAATGTTAGCACAATGATGGAAGTAACAGATTAGAAAGGCAGAATTGTGTAAACAGGAAAAGGGAAGGCTACTGTTGTACTGATTTTTTTTTAAAGATTTACTTATTTATGCGTACAAGAGCTGGGGTGTAGGCAGAGGAGTGTGTGGGGGGTGAGAGGATTCACCAGAGACAGAGTGGGGAGCAGAACAGGTGGATCTACTGAAATACACTGCTGAAGGGGGCAGCGGGGAAACAGGAGAGGTCTGCTGTGCCATGGGGGAAGCTCCCTGGCTGGGAATCGAACTCATGCTGCAGTGGCTGCTGATAGCTTCATAGTGCTGCGACTTAACCCCTTGATCCACCAGGAAGGCCCCTGTACTGATTTCTTGAGTGGATTACAGTGGATGGTGGCCAGTGCTAAGGGCCCATATCTTTGGGCTGTGTCTTTCCCCAGCCTGAATATGGAAGAATAGAGATGGCAGGAACTGGATTTAATTGAGTTTTCTCCATGTGAGTTTGACAAGGGAGGAGAGGACAGTCATATGTGGTTGGAAAGAGAGAAAACTATCAAGACTTTGGTATCCTTCAGGTGAGAGACAGAAGTCACAGTGGAAAAATAAGAAGAATACAAATAGTAGAACAATTTTGCTGAGGGTTGTAATTTTATCAATTTGGGGTGTGAATATGTGATAGCTTAATTACCACTCTATAGCTTATTCATTTACTGGGATGAATAACTAATAATAACAATGTGAAATTGTTATAATATTATTTCTCCTCAACCACATTGAGCTAGAACTAAATATATTTTCTACATTTATTTATAACGCAATTAAATAGCAGTATTCCTAGAATTACCCATATTTTCAGAGTGAAAAATTGCTGTGTCTGTTTTTGAAGTCCTAAAATAATATCTTAGTTTTTTGTGAGTTAGAATGCAAAATATAATGAAAATGCCTCTGACACAAAGGATTAATAGATTAGGGCATGTGTATTATATAAAACCACCAAGAGAGGGCCAAAATTGAGTTGGAAAATACGTGTGATGAAATAATTAAGGAGTATAACTGAGGCTGATGGTTCTGCTAAATGCATTCTTTTTTAAAAGCAACCATTATATACTACCATGTATTTATTTCATTACTAACGCTAACACTGAGATTGGTTTTTGGTGGATGTCATCAGAAGTTCCAAGCTCATAGATACCACTGCTTACATCCCTGTTATAGTAGAACACATTAAGTAACCTTAAAATTGCACCCAAATCTATGATTCAAAGATGATGACTGACTTCTAATGCCATGCCTTCTATGAGTTCAGTCAAGAGTACTTTGTGAGGCCCTTATGAACTTCTGTATCTAAATAACATTTCTTTAATTCTCCCTCCAAAGGCACATATATCATGTATGGTTCATTTTGAAAGCATAGCGGATGGTAGGGTGAGTACATTCAACCCCTACATTTGCTGACTGCCACTTACCACCCTACTTGCTAGGCAATGGGGTGATAGTAGCTGACTCTGGGAACCTCTTCATCTAGGTGGGCACAGTGCCAAGGGTTTCATTGCATTATTTCATTTAATCCTCACCATATCTTTTTTTAAGCTGACACCATTTAAATCAGCACTTCACAAGCAGACACACATAGACCTAAGGAGGTAACGCTACTTGTCCAAGGTCACAAAAGTGAAGGACAGAGGTCATATTTAAATCCCCGCTGCTGAGCCTCTGAACGTAGCCAAAGCCAGTGTGTTCTGTGATGAGTAAGCCCGGGCAGCCCGTATTAGCCTCCTATTCCATGTTTTTCTTTTTGATTAAATGTGGCTAAAAATTATTTGAAAGAGCTCTTTTTGGGCTATAACTGTAGCCACATTTATAAAAATCATAAAAAGTGCTGGTGTTTATAGCTTAGCCTCATCATCTTAGTGCCTATGCTCTCTTTTTAATCATGATGCTTCTGATTGCTGATTATTTGCTTTTCTGTCTGTTGCTGTTCCCTCTCATTATTACGCACCCGCTGAAGCCAGGCATTGTGCTTTTGGTGTCCTTGTAGCTTTGCACCCTGCTTCAGCTTGTCAGAAAGCAGCTGGTTTACTCTCATCTGTCCCCTCAATACACCCTGCAGAAGTCTCTAATCACAGCCCTACACAATATTGTAACACTCTACTTACAATAACCTAAAATCTACAAGGCTATAGATTGACTATTTGTTATACAGCAGAATTCATGTAATTATTCTTTAAACTATTGGCTCTGGGGTATGGTACAATCAGTACATAATCTCCAGGAGTTGAAGACATTAGACCACTACATGATTTTACCCACAACTTCCATAAATTTTAGATAATGGCAACTTTCAGTCTTATAGTGCTGGTAAGAGGGTTTTAGAAAAAAGTCTCTCGGAGATAGAAAACTTGTTTTATATAAAAAACTTAACAGTGATGCCTGGAAAAGTTTCAAAAAGTATGAATCAATAAATAGTCAATAAATCAATAGCCAACAGAAAAGCAAAGGTCAACATAATTCAAGAATAACTAGTGAATCAGCCATAGATGTGTCCAGAAACAAGCTTTGATATTTGTTGTGAAATTGAGAAACCACTCTACCATGGAGAGACATAAGAAAATTAAAAATACATTGGCTACTTTTAGTAAGCAACTCTTTTGAATGTCCTTGTGGGGTTGATTTCCCCCAAAGGTTCGGATTTTCTTAGTATACCCAAAGTGGGTCCCCTTATAATAAGAGTCACCATAGAATGGGAAAATAAAGGTCACTTGATGTCCTGTGGGCCTTGGCAAATCTATGACCATTACTTAAAGAATAAAATGAGTTTGGAAAAAAAATAATTAAATAAAAAAATTCTAGTATGGATAGAAAAAAAGAAAAATAACTGGTAAAATTAATAGGAAAAACATTTGATCAAGTTTGAGTGAAAATTTTGACATTGACATAAATAATCGTATACAAATACCTGCTAAATATTCATCAAAAA
>PVIJ01010618.1:0-59203 GCA_004024925.1 Scalopus aquaticus | reverse complement strand
GGCTGGGCCCCCCCTCCCCCCCCCACCATCAGGCCCCGCACCCTCAGGCCCCGCATGTCTGGCTCTGGCCCCCGCAGAGGAAGCCTGGCCGGTGTCACTGTCCCGGTGCCTCACGCTGGGTGAGCAGCTGGCCCCCCACCGGACCCCTGGGTGCTGGGCACTGGCCTGCGGACGCTCACCGTGGAGGCCTGCGCTGGGCAGAGTCCCTGCCAAGGCCAAGCGCCTGGCCGCACGGGCACCGGCCTGAGGTGCCCCCGCGGCTCTCCTGGGGCTCAGAGGCCGCTCTGAGGGGCGTCTGGACGGGCCCAGCTGTTATGAGGGGCAGGGCAGAGGGGAGGCGCTGCGGTCAGCCAGCGCTTGAAGGGGTTCCTGGGGGTGGCTGGGAGCAAAGGCCAGGGAAGGGCGGCCTGAGTGTTCGCAGGCCAGGTGCAGGGGCACCGCAGGCCGGTGCCAGTGTGGCCAGGCTAGAACGCTAGAAATAGCGTTCACCTCTGTGGAGCCTGCTCAGAAGAGAAAGACAGGTCTGCTCTGTGACCCAGGAGTCCCTCGCCGGGGGAGGGGGGCAAGCACTCATTCGAAGGGCGTCTGCCCTCCTGTGGTCCCTGCAGCCCCCCCCACAGCAGCCCAGCTATGGACACAGCCTAAGTGCCTGAAGATAGAGGGGTGGACTAAGAAAGGCAGTCTGCAGACACTGTGGAATACTACTCAGCCCTGAAAAAGATAGCCTCTTGCCATTTGTGACATAAGCTGGAAGAAAAAAGCCAAATACAATGATTTCACACACGTGACAACACAGAGCAGCAAAACAAAGGGTCAGACGAAACCAAATCGGAACAAACCCTAGAAATCTGACTGCAGAAGCAAGGCCCCAAGAGGGGAAGGGTGGGGATGGAACGATAGTGGGAGGAGCTGTGGACGGTGGTGCTTAAGGGGTAGTATGGTGTGGGGCTGCCTGTCTGGAGAGGCGTGAACCCTAAATCATATGCAGTGCGGAGAACCAATGTTTCCTTAATCATTATAATTAAATTAAAAATATTACTGTTTACATCAGTGTTGTTTCCACACATGACAATGACCAACACTCAAATGGCAGGATACGCAGAAAGATACAATCAGCCCAAGAGGGGCGGCATCATACCGGGTGCCACCCCTGCCCAGGGCTGGCTGGAGAGGCCCTGCCCAGGGGTCAGCAGGGGGGCAGGAGGAGGGGAGCCGGGGAACCACAGATCTCGCCTGGACACGGGGAGCTGGGGAGTAAAACCCAAGAGCAGGTCGACAGAAACGACTCAGATTGGACTAGAGAAAATGTGCTGAAAAGTAAGACTCCATAGGGACACATGAGCCGCGGGGGACACGGGCGGGGCAGCGGCGGCCAGCAGTCGGCAGGGGCAGAGAGAACAGCCGGCAGAAGTGGCCTCAAATGGACATAGCCGGGGGGAGCCCACTCAGGCCACACCCAGGGGGCGCGGAGTCTGACGGGGCCGGCAGGCAGCGGCCGGCACTGGGGCCTCGCGGCGGGGAGAGACCCACGCGTCCCTGGACAGCGCCCGGACAGGCCGCCACCACTTTGCTCTGCGTTGTCTGTTTTCTCCGAATCGGATACCCTGGGAAGCTAAAATCCGCCTCCGACTCTTTCCCACCCAAGCTCCGTTTTAAGCTTTTGCCGTCTCTCGTCCGTCTGTGGCCGTTCCTCTCCGCAGCACCGCGCCGGCGGCGTTCGCGCCTCCCCAGGCGTCGGGCCAGAGCAGGGGTGCGCCGAGGCGCGAGGGGCCCTTCTCCTGCACCTCCACTTCTCTGGGTTTAGACATTTGGACACACACCAGGGCTGTCGGTCATCCCCAGCACCAGGGGCTGCCGCGGGTTGAGTCGCTGAACCCGAGTTGGAACCCGGCTCTGGCCGCGGGGCGCTGGCAGGTGGGCAGGTGGCCAGGCCGCCAGGGGGCGCCCTCGTGCGGGGGGGTGGGTTCACTCAGGAAAGACCCAGAAGCCACGCTCGCCCCCCACTCCCTGATGACTCCCCAGGAAATCTGCCACCAGAGCGGGCCCCACCCCTGCCGGCCCACACCTGGGGGTGACATTTTGTTCATTAAACAAAGAGACTTAAGAGTTTAGTCGCCCTGCCTGGGGCAGGTTCCGCGGTGACCTCACCGGGCGGGGAGCTTGCGGTCGACTAATGACAAGGTTGACCTGCCGGGCGCGCCTCACACCTGGGGGCACCCCTCCCTGGGGCGCACCCCTCCCCTGGGAGCTCGTGAGAACCCCGTAGGGACGAGCGAGCTGCGGGGGGGGGGGTCGCGACACAGGCTCCGCGTGAGGACTCTGGCGGGGGGCTACGGGAGCGGGGCACCTCCCCAGTGTCCCCATGTGCCCTGGACGCGAGCCCTCCTCCACAGGACCCGGCCCTCAAGGCCCGCGCGGCCCAGAGACTCCTGATTCCCGCGAACACCACCGGGGCCAGGGCTTCAACGGCCCGTGGGGGTGGGGGGTGGGGAGCCCCCATCTGCGCGGAGTTAAGGGGGTGCACGGCCTGGGCGTGCAGGCGGCCGCAGCCTCCTCTGCTGTTACCCAGCGGCTTCCTGACCAGCCCCCGCTGAACCCCAAACCGCGCGCCTGCACTCCCTAGGGGAGCGGACTCCGCTCGCGGCGCCCGTGCGTGAGGATGCGCCAAGGTGAGTCCGCACGGCCTGGACGCGCAAGGGCAGGCCCGACCCCTTGCTCCCCTCGGGCCCGGCCTGGGGTGTTTGATTTTACAAACAGGCGACTTAGACACTCCTCGTTCTGCACCCCGCGTGGGGCCCACTACCCCCCTGAAAGCAAACCCAGCCCAAGCTTCCCAGCCGCACACCGGAGCCCACGAGGCCCTCGGCCCGCTCCAGAACCCCACGCCGCCCCCGCAGGGGACCCCCTCATGGGGCCGGCTTGCCCGACCTGGGGGAGGGGCCCGAGGCCACACAGACGCGTCCTAAACGCCAGGAGAAGGCCCTGACGGATTCCCGCGGCCCAGCCCGCCCGGGGCGCCTCGCCAGGGAGTGAGGGGGGGCTGACTCCACTCGCAGAGGAGGTGGGAGGGGGTGTCAGACCCCGTGTCTGCCCCACCCACACTGGAGGACCCCAGCTCCGGGCGGGGTGCCGGGGCGCAGGTCCGCCCAGTGGCCAGCCCAGGCCCCGCCCACCGACCAGTCCGCTTTGCTGTGGTTCTCCCCACTTTGTTATTTCTGACATTCTATGTTTTTTCCTATGAGTTGCCGCTGGTTGACAACACTGCGTGTGATTTGGGGGTGCAGGTGGGCGCCTGCTGGGCGCATGTCTCCACTCTCCACATCCCCATCCCAGCCGCGCCCCCCCCCCCCCCCCCCCCCCCCCCCCCCCCCCCCCCCCCCCCCCCCCCCCCCCCCCCCCCCCCCCCCCCCCCCCCCCCCCCCCCCCCCCCGCGCCGGCACGGGCCCTTCTCACTCTGCAAGAGCGGCTGGAAACCACGACTCTCGGCGCCTTCCCTCAACCAGGAAAACGTCGGCGAGGGCGCCGCAGGTGCAGGGAGGGCAGCAAGGCTCCGACCCGGCTACCGGGAAACCTGCTCAGAAGCCGCGTCCGTCGCCCGTCCATGCGACTCGGGCTGGGACTTTACCCTCCCACACACCAGGCCACCGCCGCGTCCCGGGAGCCCACCCCCCGCCCCCGTTTTAAATACAACCTGTGATTTTATTTCCACCTCGAGGTGAAAATCCATTTTCAAAAAGAGTTATTTCTTTATGCATACAAGAATTGGGGAGCAGGCCAGAGGTGTGGGGGTGAGAGGGCTCCCCAGAGACAGAGTGGGGAACAGAACAGGCAGATCTACGGAAACACACTGCTGAGGGGAGCAGCGGGGAGACAGGAGGGGTCTGCTGTGCTCTGTGGGAAGCTCCCTGTCCGGGTATCGAACTCGTGCTGCAGTGGCTGCGACAGATCCATAGGCTGAGACTCAACCCCTGAGCCACCAGGGAGGCCCAACATTTATTTCATTTATGCATACAGGAACTGGGGTGCAGGCCAGAGATGTGGGGGGGGGTGAGAGGACTCACCAGAGATAGAGTGGGGAGCAGAACAGGCGGATCCACTGAAACTGCTGAGGGGAGCAGTGGGGAGACAGGAGAGGTCTGCTGTGCCCTGTGGGAAGCTCCCTGGCCGGGGATCGAACTCTTGCTGCAGTGGCTGCGGACAGCTCCATAGGCTGAGACTCAACTCCTGTGCCCCCAGGGAGGTCTGAAAATTCCATTTCTTAAATCACAAGTTTAGCAAAGGACATTTATTGAAGGCAGCATTGATGGCAAAAAAAGGTGGTTTGCACCTTAACAATACTGTTCCCCGAGAGGCTGCTGCTGAGGGACTCGGCTGTGAAGTGTGGGGTGAAGGCAGGGCGCCCATAGACTGCAGGGGGGACGGGGCGCGGCCGGAGCGGGGCTGATAAGCCGGCAGGTGACATACACCTGGGCAGGTGATGTTTACCCGTTTTACGGCTTGATCCTGGGGCAGGAGGAACTTCCGCCGCCAGCTCCGGCTGGCCCCTTTCCGAGGCCGCCGTGGCCTTTCCCGGCCCAGCCACGTTCGCCTTCGCCCTGCCGGGCCTGGCATGAGAACATGTTCCCGGCAACACCCCGCTTTTCTCTCAGGGCCGAGATGAAGTAGAGGGGGTGCCAGGGAGGGCGAGTGGCCGCGGGGGCGTCCGGCGGGGACTCCCAGGCTGCCAGGGCGCGGGCGTCTCTGTTTGCAGGGGACAGCTGTGGAAAGGGGTCCTGCGGGGCTGGAGGTGCCCGAACGTCCTGCTGTCTGCATCAGCAACACTTGGGTCTTTGTGTCTCTTTTATCCGTGGCTGCCGGACGCGCAAGGCCGCAGGGGGCCTCAGCAACCTCCTGGTGCTAGAGCGAGCGCTTCCAGAACCTTCCAGGGCGGACGGTGGAAGCTGAGTCTCAAGAGGCCGGGAGTCCAGGGGTGGGAACCCTCACACGTGCTCTCCAGGGGGGCAGACTCCCCGCCCGACCTTCTGCGGGGGCCCCGCAGCCGCTGGCCTCAGAACCTGGGGTCGGGAGGGGGACGGTGGGGAGGGCTGCGGGCCCAACCCGCTGAAGCTTCTCCCGGCCTTGACGCACAGGGCTGTGGCGGGTGGTGCAGCCCGGAGGGGTGCCCGAGTCCTAAGTGGCACCAGGAGCCCGACACGGCCGAGGACCCTGGTCAGCACTGCCCGCCGCGGCCGCAGCAAGTGGGCTGGTCCCTTGGAGCCCCCCATGTTCTGGAAGCGAGACGCTGAAAGCCAGAGAACGTTCTCCGGCCAGCGCTCTAAACATACAACCTGGGTGCAGGCCAGAGGTGTGGGGCGGCGAGAGGGTTCACCAGAGACAGAGTGGGGAGCAGAACAGGCGGGTCCACTGAAATCCACTGCTGAGGGGATAGCGAGGAGACAGGAGGGGTCTGCTGCGCCCTGTGGGAATCTCCTCAGCCGGGCATTGAACTCACGTCGCCGCAGCTGACAGCTCCATAGTGCTGCGCTTCACCCGCTGCGCCACCAGGGAGGCCCGGCACCTTTTTTTTTTGTTAAAGATTTATTTATGCACACAAGCTGGGGTGTAGGCCAAAGGTGCAGGGCTGAGAGGATTCCCCAGAGACAGAGTGGGGAGCAGAACAGGTGGATCCACTGAAACACACTGCTGAGGGGAGCAGCGGGGAGACAGAGGGGTCTGCTGCACCCCGTGGGAAGCTCCCTGGCCGGGGATCGAACTCGTGCTTCAGTGGCTGCGACATTTCATAGGCTGAGACTTAACCCCTGTGCCCCCAGGGAGGCTCCATCATTGCTTTTCTTCCTCTAAAGTTATGTATATTAAGGTGTCTCCCTGGCTCTCTAAGCAAACTGATTCTTAGGAACTCTTCCAACAGGGTATCTATACACGGTGGAATACTACGCAACTGTCAAAATGATGAAACCAGGCTATCGATGTGTCTAGAACTTATCACGCTGAGTGAAATAAGTCAGGTGGAGATTTCACCCACCTACGCTGCATCAAGAAACCAACAAACGAATGTGACCTCAACTTCCTTGGATGCACACAAGAGCTGGGGTGCAGACCAGAGGTGTGGGGGTGAGAGGACTCCCCAGAGACAGAGTGGGGAGCAGAACAGGTGGATCCATTGAAACACACTGCTGAGGGGGCAGCAGGGAGACAGGAGGGGTCTGCTGCGCCCTGTGGGAAGCTCCCTGGCCATCCATCATCTGTCCATCCGTCTGTCCACACATCCATCGGTCGTCCTGCCCATGTATCTACCTGGTCACTCCATTCAGGCCACAGACGGAACCAAAACCTGGCGTGGCGACTCCTCGTGACTTAAAGGAAGAGACTGACCGCCCCGAGGCTGCCCGGAAGCCCCGAGGGGGACGAGCCCGGGACCGTGGCCGAGCGGGCAGCGGGCCCCTCTCCTCTGCGCGGCTCCGTCTCGCCGGGGTCAAAGCCGACGCCTTTCTCTGTGGACGGCCGCAGGGCGTGGGCCTCACCGGCTCTGCCACGGCCGGCCACCAGCTGATTATTTTCACGGCGAAACGCTCACAGTCCGCGGAGCCTGAGGCGGCCCCGGGGCGGGTGAGTCCCTGCGGGCCTGGCTGAGCACCCGCGGGCGCTGCTCGCCCTGACCCACGGGGCAGCAGCCCCACCGCCCAGCGGGGGTCGGCTGGCCCTGTGGCGGCCTCACACGCGAGCCCTGAGCGGCTCCAGAGGCCACCGAGCTGTTTGTCGGAGGGGGCGTGGGGGCGCGGCTCGGGGAAGCAGGAGTGCACGTGGCTCTCCGGTAAGCGGCCAGCGGTGCCGGTGTGGACAGCCAGCGGGCAGCGGGAGCCCGTGCCGGGGGACCGCATCCTCCTCAGCCAGGCTCCTGTTATGACCCCTATGGGAGCCGACACAGCCGCGCAAGCCTCTGAGACAGGGTCGGGCCTAATCTCGTTCTGGTGTGGGCGCCCGATGGCTGGGGGTTTCGCACCGAGCACCTCCAAGCCAGACGCTGTCTCTGAGTCACTCCCCAAGGCCGCCATTTAGCTCAGGGTGGAGAAGGACCGACCCGACTTTGCATCAACGTCACCCTAAGTTTCTATCTTTTAAATAGTGTGTCCAACTCAATGACTTGTCCAGACAGAATACCCCTCTGTCAGCTTCACCAAGGTCAAAATGTAGACACCCACCAGCACCCCAGAAGCCCCACATTGCGTCCCCTCCCCACCCCACATCACTACATTCCCAAAAACCACCACCTCAGGTTGTCAGTTTTCCTGCCTGGGACATTACATAAATGGAACCGCAGAGTGGACATCATTTTATGTCTGGCGTGTTTCATCTGACATTATGCTTACGATATTCGCCTGCATTATTTACATGCTGAGCTAGTTCATTTTGCAAGGCTGTACAATATGCCGTCGTGCGCACACATACTATTCTAGTTCATTTTGCAAGGCTGTATAATATTCCATCGTGCGCACACATACTTTTTATTTATCCTGTTGATAGATAACTTGGATTCTTTGCCATTTGGGCTTCTTACAGCTCATGCTCCCATAGACTCATATGTGCCGTGTGGTCCACATGGCCACATGTTCTGTTGGGAATGGGCCTGGGTCTTTGAGCAGGCCTAGGTTCAGCTTTAGTAGACAATGCCCAGCTTTCCCCAGAAGGTGGCAGCTTAGGGTCCACCTGTACTGTGTAAGTCTCCATAGCATCACATCTGGATCAAGACTTGGTATAGTCGTCTGGTATTTCTGTACTTTGCCCTCTGGCTCATCTGCATTTCCCCAGGACCCTGTCACCTTCGGATGGCCACTGGGCATTCTCCTACGAGTCGGGCTGTTCAGATTCGTTGCCGATTTTTTCTACTGGGCCATTAGACTTTTTATCATTCATTTGGTACCCAGTTGTCAGTCTGCGGGGAAGCAGAGACCTTGGCCATCCTCCCGTGCGGAACTCTGGGTGCAAAGATAAAAGCAGGTCAAAGCGAAGAGGTTTGGCCAGAAGAAATGAAGGCCACTTTAAAAAACAGATTCAGGGCCTCCCTGGGGGCGCAGTGGTTAAGTGCTGCGCTGTAGAGCTGTTGGCAGCGGTGACGCGAGTTTAACGCCTGGCCGGGGAGATTCCCACATGGTGCAGCAGACCTCTCCTGCCTCGCCCGCTGCTCCCCTCAGCAGTGTACTTCCGGCGATCTGCCTGTTCTGCTCCCCACTCTGTCTCTGGTGAACCCTCTCGCCGCCCCACATCTCTGGCCTGCACCCCAGCTTGTATGCGTAAATAAATCCATCTTTAAAAAATAAAATTAAAAATAAAAAACAGGTTCAAAGAGTAAAATTTTTGTGCAAAACGGGCCTTTTCTCTGGACTGGTAGGTCTTACAAAGTCGGGGGCCACCAGGTGCACGGCTCTGCGCCTCGCCACGGGACCTTGCCGACTGCGTGTGTCCCTTGCGCCGAGCAGAGAACCTTGTCCCCCGTGGGGTTCCGTATCCGCTGGTAGAGACCTGCTCAGTACTGGGGGCTCCAGGGAGAGATTCCTTCGCTGTTACTCCTGACCCGTTAATTTGGCGTCCACACACGCATTCTCTCATCGGAGAAGCGCTTTTTCCATGAACGCCAGGAACCGAGGAAGCAGATAAAAGCCTGGTCCCTGCTACCAAGGACTTGCTGGCCTGCTGGTGGAATTTCCGAGAGTCCCGTGTTGCTCTTGGCTGGACAAAACTGGGTTCTGAGGTTTCCACTCAGGGCTGTTTATTTAGAAAGACAGGCCTCTCTCTTTGCCACGGAGCCAGCTGTGTGGGTGTGGGCTGACCCCGATACAGGTGCGGGGGCCACGGCCTTTGACAGTCACAAGACTGCACTTTCGCTCTGTCTGTGTGGAGACAGCAAAGCGGGACCTTCCATTTTATTTAACTTCTTTTTTTTTTAAGATTTATTTACGCATAGAAGCTGGAGTGCAGGCAAGGGATGTGTGTGGTGGGGTGAGATGATCCACTAGAGACAGAGTGGGGAGCAGAACAGGTGGATCCACTGAAACCCACTGCTGAGGGGGCAGCGGGGAGACAGGAGGGGTCTGCTGTGCCCTGTGGGAAGCTCCCTGGCCGGGGATTGAACTCGCGCTACAGTGGCTGCGACAGCTTCATAGAGTTGAGACTTAACCCCTGCGCCCCCAGGGAGGCCCCCTTGATGTTTTTTTTTAAGATTTATTTATTTATGCATGCAAGAGCTGGGGTGCAGGCCAGAGGTGTGGGGGTGAGAGGACTCCCCAGGGACAGAGTAGGGAGCAGAATAGGTGGATCCCCTGAAACACACTGCTGAGGGGAACAGCGGGGAGACAGGAGGGGTCTGCTGCACCCTGTGGGAAGCTCCCTGGCTGGGGATCGAACTCGCGCTGCACTGGCTGCGACAGCTTCACATTGCTGAGACTTAGCCCCTGCGCCCCCAGGGAGGCCCCTATATTTTCACCTTTATGGGAGACACAGTGACCGGACCCTGCGCAGCTTCTGGGTGGCCAGCGCTGTCACCTCCGCACGGGCCGCTGCCCAGCCCACTGCCACGGTCACCGCCGCCGACCCCACCGGTTCTCGTCTCCCACAGGAGCGAGGTGCCACCACAGCTGGCCTTTCATCTGACTTCGTCACGTCCAGAATCCCCTCCAGTCCCGCCCTGAGGTTGCCCAGGTCAAGCTCACCTCCTTGAGAGCTGCAGAGAGCTCCACTCGGCGCCGGCCCGTCCTCCCACCCCCTCAGCTGCTCGGGCCTCGTGGACAAGGGCTGCCGAGGGCTTTCTGGGGCGGCGCCTTGCTGTGGTTTTGGATAAACGCCCAGAGGGGGCAGCTGGTCTGACGGCATTTCCAGCTGCTTCTGGGGGACTCCCCACCTGCCCGCCAGTCCTGTCACTTTAAAACCTCTGAGACAGAAAGGGACAGATCTCGGCGAGGGAGGGAGACAGATGAGGGCTCCATCTGCGGGACTCTGCGGGGCTGACACGACGCCTCACGGTACCTCGGGGACCCCACTGCTTACGGGGAATCAGAGCCCCGTCGTGCTTGGCCCCCGCGGATAGCCGAGACCAGCGGCCCTCGTGCGGGAAGGTCAGCGAGGTGGTGCTTGAAACAGGGGTCCCCCAAAGGCAGTGGGGCTGCGCAGGGTGCCAGGGGCTTTGATAGAAGAAAAACAAGGAACTGGAATCGAATGTGAGGATTTAAAAAAAATTTCAGTTGGGACCTTCCAGCATGTGACTAAGACAAACCACCACGGAGCAATTCCGGTGTCTGCACAGTGGACGAGCTTGTCCGTGGGGCTCTGCGAGACGCCGCACCCATGTGGCCATCCCAAGGGGGCTGATTGCCACCAGGCTGTCCCCAACACGCACCGGGGCGGCTGTGGGGCCGCAGCAACCCTCATTTGTGTCCCTCCCTCGCCGAGATCTGTCCCTTTCTGTCTTGGAGGTTTTAAAGTGACAGGACTGGCGGGCAGGTGGGGAGTCCCCCAGAAGCGGCTGGAAGTGCCGTCGGACCAGCTGCCCCCGCAGCTGTGCGAGCGACCCCTGGGCAGGGGGCCCTCGGACGCGGCAGCTGGCCTGACGTTTCCTGAGTGTCTGTTCGGCCCCCCTCCCCCCAGTAACCTTATTATTTTTTCTATATATTTTTTCTTTTTTAAAGATTTACTTTTTTATGCATACAAGCTGGGGTGCAGGCCAGAGGCGTGGGGCGGCGAGAGGGTTCACCAGAGGCAGAGTGGGGAGCAGAACAGGCAGAGCGACGGAAATACACTGCTGAGGGGAGCAGCAGGCGAGGCAGGAGGGTCTGCTGTGCCATGTGGGAATCTCCCCGGCCGGGTGTCGAACTCGCTTCGCTGCTGCCGACAGCTCCACAGCGCAGCGCTTAACCGCTGCGCCACCGGGGAGGCCCCCACAGTAACCTAACTGATGCAGAACGCCAGGCCCACGGGCGCCCAAGGCCCACTGTTTCCCTGCAGGGATCTTCCCCGGGAATGGCAGGAGGGCGGCCCGACGCGTGGCTGGGACCCCGAGGGGCACGTCCGGGTGCAGAGCGAGTGACCAGCCCCGCAGCTGGCCGCCCTGGACTGGCCCGGCGCAGAGGAAGTGCGGTCAGCCCTTCCAAGGGGCCCTGCGCTGTCTGAAGCGTTATTCTGAGGCCCTGGAAGACTCCAAGAAAGAAGGGAGGGGGGAATTCCTTCCCCGGCCGCAGCCCCACACCCAGTACCAGCAGGGCTCACTGTCCTCATCTCCCCCTGCACAGCCTCTGGGGTGAGCACTGCACGCGGGAGGCCATACCTCTGCCCCAGATGTACCCACAACATGTGGCCTCACAGCTGTCTGCGGCCACCACCCCCTGCCCGGCTCTGGGCCGGAGAAAGTGACCTCCTCTGACATTCTTTTCCCACTTCGGAGTCCTTTTGGGTGCCCCGTTGCTCTCACACTAGAACATGAGGCAAAACCAAAAGGGTTTATTTTCATCACCCCCTTTCATTCAGGAAATTTAATCTAAATAGCTTCTAACCTTTTTTCATCGTGTATAGTGCTTTAAAAAAAGTGATTTTTTTTTTCTAACCTTGCTTTCAAAAAACTGAATGAGTAAAACCAGGACTTGGTTAAAATCCTTCAGGTGCTATAACAGGCAGAAACAGACTCTCCCCCACGGCAGACCTTGCTCCCCAGCTCCCATTCCAAGGCAGTCCTTAGTACCAGCTGCTGCTGGGTACTCCAGAGACGTCCAAACCGTCGTATGGGTGAGAGTACTTTCCCATGCCAGTAGATCTTGGCAATCACACCACTGTGCCACATCGAGGGCTACTTCATCCCTTTTCAAGGCTGCGTTGTATTCCTTTTGAAGACACCATCGCTTACTTCACAGGACCATGCTGAAGGATAGTGATGTATTTCCAGCAGCGTCTTTATACACGAAGGGATCCTACACCTCTATATATGTGTCTTAACCATACGAACCTCAGTAATACCGATGGGTATTCCCAGATTTTGACATATAGCGACACCTACAGATGGCAGCTTTCCGTTTAATAACAAAGACTTGCTCAGGAACCACCCAGTTCGGCTCCGACGCGCTGCTGGCAGCCTCTTCATCTTCACAGACCAACATCTGCAGACAGCTGCAAGGCCTCCTGTGGATTAGGAGCACGCTCCAGTCTGCACGGTTAAGAAGAAAGATTGGGCTCTGCTGCGGGTGAGGGTGCGGACCAGGGGAGCGAGACGCTGGGTTGGAACGTCGAGCTCCTGGGAGTGTCATCACCTTCCCTAGTCCTTGGCGAACCCCAGGCAGGCGACGGAGCCGTGGCGGAGCTGCAGGAGCCGCAGTGGCAGCCTCAGGAGACGCGCCGGCAGGTGCCGTTTTCCCCATTTTATTTGGTGCTTTGCCTACAAGCACTGCTGACGTTTTCATCGAGAACGAGTCATGTCCTGTTTGTCTGGAGTTGACTCCAGCTTTGTGGGGTCAGGGTTTTCAGTGGAGCAGCCAACATAGCCTGGTGGCCGATGGGTGGGCAGCCCAGCTGGCGGCGCCCTCCCTTGGCCGCCCTCAGCTTCAGCCTTCCTTTGCTCTGGTGCCTGCCCCAGTGAGGGAGCCCCCCCTTCGCTTCACCTGATAGCCCCCCAAGTGGATCCGCCCCCTCCCGGCCCCCACAGCCTGCTGGGAGCAGCCCCCAGCCCCGTCCGCCCGCTGCCCACTGGCGCAGTCGGCCTCTGCCTCCAGCCCCCATCAGCCCCTCCTTCGGATGTTCGTGCCTTTGCCCGACGCCTCTTCCCACCCCGCTTCTGTGCTTGAGTTTCCGGCTCCCGCCCAGGCGGCCACGTCAAGTGTCAGGGCCCCCGGGTGAGCCTGTGGCCAGCCTCGCTGTCCAGCCACGCTCGGGCAAGCTCCCTGCGAGGAAGGACCCCCCCACCCCACTGCCTGGCCCCAGAGAAACGGTTCCCTCTGCGGGGATGCCCCAAACCATTTTAAGTGTCGCTTCTGAAACGCGCGTGTTTGGGGAGAGGGCATCAGCTGACTGGACAGTGACCCGGCGGGCCGAAAGGCAGGGACCCACGGAGGACGCTCCCAGGGGGGAGGAGGCTGAGGGCCGACAAGCCGGCGGAGAGCGGCGCTGCGGAGGACCCTGGGAGACACCGCCGGGCCCAGGCGGTCAGCACCACCCCGCCGCGGCCACCCGGGGGACCCCGGATCCGGCCTGGCCCTAGGAGGGAGGGCGCGTCCACACACAGCGGTGGATCCCGACATCGTGCAAGAGGGCCACGTTCCGGAAGCTTCCGAGCGCCTTGCCGTTGGCCCTGGGGAGGCTGGACGTCCAATGCGTGCCCGGAGGAGCCGCTGTGGTCGTACCGGCGTGCCGGGGACGGCTCCACCAATGCCGGAGCCGCGGGGGGCCTCCGGGACCGCCCCCGCGTCAGGACGGGCCACGGGCTCGCGGCCGCAGCCATGGTGTGCTGGGGACGCGCCCTCCCCGCCGGCCTGGCCCTCCCCGGCCAACAGCCTTCCCTCTCCAGCCCACCGCGGGCGCGCGCGCGCGGGGTACGGACCCGGGCCTGAAGCGCTGAGGGCGGCATCAGGTCAGCAAAACCAGAGGGTGCCCGTGTCCATGTGCCCGCTCTGTCCCCCCAGCCGGCTCCAGTCCCTCTGACTTGGCATCTGCACGAACCCGTTTCTCTAAGACAACGCCCATCCCTTATCCGGGCAGAAGCTCCGCGGTGCCCTGAGGCGCAACGGGAAACGCAGAAGCACGCGGCGGCCGGGACACCCCGGGACCGGGAGGGCCCAGGGCGCGCCCCAGGCCGGCGGGGGCGTCCCCGCAGGCGCAGGTCAGCGCGTGGGCCCGGCTCGTGCAGGAAGCGGCGGTCACCCCTCGCTCCTGGCGCCGGCTCCTGGAATTATTTTTTCCGGATTCCTTGGGAAGCCGAAGTATTCGAGAAGAATCTCAGGAACTGCCGCTGCAGCCCGCGGGGGAGCAGATAGCGCCTTCCCGCCCCGCTCCAGGAAATGATGCGCGGCATTGTTCCTGGGGGGGGAGGGTACCCACACGGCCGAGGAACAGCCCCGGACCGGGCGCCCCTCAACTGGGGGCCGACAGGAGGCCGCCCCGCATCCCGCCGCTCCCCAGCCGCTCCCGTGGGGGCGTCAGCTCCGCTGCTGAGAGACGGGCAGCCCTGCTGGGCGTGCCCCCCACCCCCCCAGCTCGTGAGGCCACGGGGGCTACGGGGGCTCAGACAGCGCATCCGCGGGCAGATTTGACTCCAACTCGGGTCTGAAGCCAAGGGTGGCCGGGCCGGGGCACACGCTCGCTGCGCCCCAGAGGGCCTCCAACGCCACGGGGGCGGCGGCATCTGTGCGGGCAGCTGCGCCCGCCGTCGGGGCTTCCGGCCACCGCGGGGTCCACCCTGCGCCCCGGGGTGGGGCGGGGGCTGCAAGTGCCTCCCGACCCAGCGGCAACTGAATCGTTGAAAGCACCCGCAGGCCCGTCTCAGACGGACGCAATCAGCTAATCAAAACCAGCTGACAGCCTTGGGCACTGCCCGCTGTGCAGATGAGGAAACCGAGGCGCAGGCCCCCGCGGCCAGCACGTGGCAGAGCTGGGGCTGGGGCCCACCGCCTCCCCCAGGTCTGACTCAGCTCCTCTCAAGGGAGGGTATTGGGGTGGTTTCTCGAGGAAACGAGGACTGAAAAAACGCTGAGTCTCCATATTGTTAATTGAAGCACTGCAGTTGTGGGGTGACCCAGACCCCTCCCCATGGCTGCTAGCGGTAGAACCCCACTTCCCTGGACAGGAAGACCCAGACGAGGCAGCCAGGCATCTCGGGCCGTCCTGGGCGCAGAGATGGCCGACGGCTCAGGGGCTGCTGGGCCCGCCTGCGTGTGCGCCCCTGGGCACAGAAGCAGCTGCCTTCCTCGCTCGCCCCATCTCTCGAGGGGGACCCAGGGGACGCGTGCCTGCAGCCCAGATGTGTTCGGGAAACCCCACTGAACCAGCGTCCCGGCTCCCCTCCGTCCCCCAAGGCCGACTGACGGTCGGTCTCTCTGCCAATGATGCTCTGATGCCGACGCTCACGGACGGGCCCCCCACCCCATGCTGCGTGGAGGCAACGGGGCGCTCGCCGCTCCTCCGTCTCGCGGGGCCTGTGCCAGCCCGTGGCCGGCCCCAGGCGCAGGGCTGCGGCCAGGCGAGGCCTCTCCCACCCGCGCGGACGCGGCCCAGTGCTTGGGGGGCCTCCAGCTCCCTGATGCCATCTCCCTTCCCCACCGCAAGGACCACACGCTCCCGGCCCATGGCTTTCAAACCCACTTAGCGCCGTGACTGGACACGCTTCCTGATGTGGCCTGGGGCCGCCTCACGGCTGCAACTAGCGGCTTACAGGCTGTTAATCCACACCTCAGGGTCCCAGATGGGCTTTGTCGGTTGTGGTCCTGCTGGAATCTCACTGAGGAAGCCTCCTGCCAATCACGGAGTGAGGGATCTCTCTCCTAGATGTGGTAGGAGCCGATGCCCTCGACTCCGCACCCCCCCTCCCGGAGCTGCCCACGTCGTTACGGTGACCCCTGCTGGCCGCAGACCTGAAGCTCCACTCCCAGGGAAGGCGAGTCTTGAGCATCCTAAAACTCATGTCCTCGTTTGAATGATTTTGAGTCCTCTTTAAAGCAAATTTAATATGCGACGGACCACATGGCACGCTTACTTTGTAACTGTGATCTAGGAGCAATTTTATAAATCGCTGTCGCTAAAACATACATGTCCCACAATAGCTGTTCGAGCATTTCAGGCTGCACTGTTCCAAAAAAACTGACTGCACGGGTGGCTTTTTGAAATCTGTACTTCCTCCATTTCAAGGGAGTGTATTATATTACACCACAAACATCTACAGATGTTTCATTGTATTCTGAAAAATGTAGTTTTAGCAAAGTGGGAAGTTTTGTGAAAGCCAACCAGATCTATGTAAGAGAAACAAAAACTAATCTCACTTTTTCTCTCCCATTTAAAAAAAAATTCATTTATGCACACAAGAACTGGGGTGCAGGCCAGAGATGTGGGAGGTGAGAGGACTCCCCAGAGACAGAGTGGGGAGCAGAACAGGCGGATCCACTGAAATCCACTGCTGAGGGGAACAGCAGGGAGACAGGAGAGGTCTGCTGCGCCCTGTGGGAAGCTCCCTGGCCGGGGATCGAACTCGTGCTGCAGTGGCTGCGACAGCTTCACAGTGCTGAGGCTTAACCCCCAGGGGTGAGGCCTGCACCACCAGGGAGGCCCCAATATTTAAGATTTAATTTGCTTAAAAGGATTATTTATTTTTTTGAGATTTATTTATTTTTGCATACAAGCTGGGGTGTAGGCCAGAGGTGTGGGGCGGCGAAAGGGTTCACCAGAGCCAGTGGGGAGCAGAACAGGCAGATCGACAGAAACATACTACTGAGGGGAGCAGCGGGGAGACAGGAGGGGTCTGCTGCGCCCTGTGGGAAGCTCCCCGGCCGGGTATCGAACTCGTGCTGCAGTGGCTGCAACAGCTTCACAGGCTGAGACTTCACCCCTTGCGCCCCAGGGAGGCCCTTCTCTCCCAGTTTTGCTGACATAATTGACACACTGCATAGTTTCAGGTCACAATAAAATGACTTGATGTAGGTTCGAGATAAGCAGCTCGGCTGACACCCATCACCTCACAATCCCTGTCTGTGGTAACTTCTAAGCTTCAGCCTCCTACCAGCCTCCACACGCGCGACACAGCGCCGGCACTCCTGCCGCGGCCTGGCCTGGCACCCTCCCGAGCCGCGCTGGAGGCTGAGACCGCCCCCTTGAAGCATCAGGGCACTGGAGGCCAGTCAGGAGGGGGGCTCCTGGGGCTTGGGCTGACCCTCCAGCGAGGCGCTCCGGGGGAGGGGGCGCCGCAGGCCTGCAGGCCCGGGGCACGTCCGCCAGCAGCGCCACAGCAGCGACCAGGCTCTCCAGCGGGCGCAGCGGGAGACGGACGTGCTGACGACTCAGGCGCCACGGCGCTTCGGGACGATGCCCGCGGCTGCACTGGTCACCCAAGCCCCCGAGGCGCAGGCCCGGCCCTCGGCCAGCAGCAGGGACGGCAGGGGCACTGCGAACTGTGAGCATCACGTCGGAGTGGACACCACACGCATCTGGGGGAGCTGGAAGCTGAGAAGTGGGGACGCCCCGAAGGGCTGCCACAGGCAGGCAGAGCGGCTGACCCGACCTCCACGGGACCGGCAGGCAGAGTCGCAGACTCGGGGCTTCCCCCGCAGCGCCTGACGCCCGGAGGCCCACAGGCTGCCGGGCAGCAGCCGCCGCACGCGGGTCTCGTGGGAGCCCCACCTCAGGGCGGGTGTTTCTGGAGGCTGGTTTTTCCCGTCACTGAGAAAACCGGGAAGGCCCTGGGGCGCCGCGGTCTCCGCACGGGGCCGGCCCGAGGCCGGGCGGACGGTGGCCGGGCTGTCCGGCCGCGGGGGCCGCATAAGTTCAGCTGAAAGAAAGGGCGAATCCCACTTCGTCTCCTCCTCCATCGCCTCCAGCGGCCCGCAGCAGCCGAGCCCGCGCTTCCCTGAGGGGCGGCAGGGAGAGATGGGAGAGACCGCCCTGGCCGCAGACCCCGCGCGCCGCCCGGCCCTTGAGATCGTCGCACTTGGTTCTGCCTGGTGTGTGCAGGCGGCAGGGCCCGGCCGCCCGGGGCGCAGACCTCTGAGGCCGCGGAGCCAGGAGCCACACGGCCCGCCCCACGCGGCTTCGAGTCGGGCCGCAGACTCACAGGCCACACGCACGGTCGCCGGCCCAGGGGCGCGAGAAGCTGGGGCGCAGCCAGGCCCGCGTGCGGCTGCAGGGCGTGCTGGCCCCGGCAGGGGGCGCCCGCGGTCACTCAGGCGCGCTGCGGGGGGAGGCGGGCGCGGGTGCGGGTGACGCGCTTGGGGAGGCGAGAGGTCAGCCTGTCTCGGCCTTCTCCCGCGCCGCTCTCAGAGCTGGACAGTTCGGGGCTGGCCACGCAGCCCGGCCGAGGGGCTGTGGGACCCCCACGGAGTCCCCGTGGGGTGGGCCGGCGGCGGGGCGGGCCCTAGAAAGCGGAGAACTTGGCCAGGTCCTTCTCCATCCGGGCGTACTGCTCGCGGAGCCGGCCCCGGGCCAGGCGGTGCTCCTCGTCCACGGCCGCCTGCCCGCCGCGCTGCTGCGCCACGAACGCCTCCCACTGCGCGCGCCGCTGCTGCTCGCCGGCCCCCGCGCGCTCGGCAAACGCCTAGGAGAGAGAACCCGAAGGTCACCGACCCCGCCGGGCAGCGGCCCTAGCGCGCGGGGCCCAGGCGGCGCCCCGCAGCTTCTGCTTTATAAAGCACACGGAAGCGTCCCGCGCGCCGGCAGGGCGCAGGCCGCGCAGCCGGGCGGACTCCGGCGCTCCCCTGCGAGCAGGGGACAGGGAGGCCTGCGCTGGCCCCAAGTCCACCGTCCCGCGAATCCTGCGGCCCGGCCCCTGCTGAGCAAGCAGCGCCGAGGACGTCGCGCATGAGCGGACCACAGAAGGAGGCCGCAGAAGGCGGGGAGCCCCACGCGGGGCACACACGTCCCTGGAGGCTCCACGCGAAGCCCTAGGGCGAGCGCGCGGGGGGCGGGGCCGGCCACGCCGCCAGCCCGGGAGCGCGCCGCCTCCGCCCGCACGTGGCCTCGGGCTCTCCTCTGGCCAGGCGCCCCAGGCCCAGTCCCTTCCCGTCCGAGAGCGCCCGCCGGGCACGCGGGCCGGCACACACGCGCGGGCGTGCACTAGTACACGCGCACGCCCCCGGGCACGCGCACGGGTACGCCGGGGGCCGTAGCCGTGTCCGCGGTGACCTCACGCCACCCCCGCCCCACGCTAGGGACCGGAGCAGCCATCGCGCGATCGTCCCCCGGACTCGGCCACTGGCTGGACACGCGGGCCGGCGTCTGCGCCTTTTCCGTCACCCGGCCCCGGGAGGCGTTACGGGGTCAGGGCGCGCCACACGCCGCCAACGAACGCCCCAAGGGCAGCGAGAGCTCTTCCCGCGCCGGGCTCGGAAACCCGCAGGCACCGGCTCGGGCACGGGTGGGCAGGGCCGTTGACGCAGCGTCTCCAGGGACGAGGCGCACGAACCCCAATCCAGGCGCCCTGGAAGCCGCGGGGCTCGCTGGGGGCGGGGCGGCAGTAGGAGCAGCCACAGGCTGAGCGGCGCCGCGCAACCCGCGCAAACGCCAGCGCGAGTGTGTCTGGGCCCGCGGGCGCAGCGCAGAGACGGCGGGCAACGGCCCAGGGCGGAGACAGGACCGGCCAGCCGGCCACGGGGTGTCTGGGCTGCACCTCATGGGGCGGCGGCTGGGGGCTGAGACCGCGGCGCTGGCGCTGGCTCCGGCTCACCTGTCGCCAGTCCCGACACAGGTCACTGGTTTTTCACTTTGAAAGGAGGAAACTAAGTCGCTCCGCTCACAGATACTCACGATGACTGAAGGAACCCGCGCTGGGCTTAAGAAAGGAGAATTAGCCTCCCTTGGGGCGCAACGCGTTAGGCACAGTGGCACGAGTTCGATCCCCAGCCAGGGAGCTTCCCACAGGGCGCAGCAGACCTCTCCTGTCTCCCCGCTGCCCCCTCAGCAGTGGGTTTCAGGGGATCCGCCTGTTCTGCTCCCCACTCTGTTTCTGAGGACTCCTCTCACCCCACACCTCTGGCCTGCACCCCAGCTTGTGTGCATAAATCAATCTTAAAAAAAAAAAAAAAGGCGAGTTACTGTCCACAGCAGAAGCAAACCATCCAGACGAAGCTTCCACCTTTGTATTCTCTCCAATTTATGCTTTTTGTTCTTTAATTTTCATTGATTTTAGCAATAGATTCTCAAAACAATTCAAATTTGACCAGAAATCAGGCCCCCAGACAGAAGGCACAGCCCCTCGCCCCACACAACCTTCGGACGAGCCGCCATTCGGCCTGACCGCGAAGACAGACTCCTGGGCCACGGGCTGAGGCCCCACGGAGCTCAGCACAGCCCCGCTGGGGGGCGCGTCTGCCCACCCGGCTCTGCGGGAGCTCGCGGCCCCGCCGCCCAGCTGGCCGCTTCAAACAACCCGCAGGGAAAGCACAGCCCGGGAAACGAAGCGCTGACGAGCGGGACGGGAAGGGGCGGAAGGCAGCGGCCGCGCCGAGCAGACGCAGCAGCCATGGCCGCGCCCAGGCACCGCCAGAGTCGCCCTCCGGCCGCCGCCTTCCCCACAGCGCGGCTCCCCCTTCTGACTGCGACCCCGGCGGGAAGAGGGACCAGCGAGCCTGCTGCCGGCTGTGGGAGCCAGAGGGGCGCGGGCTGCCCGCAGCGGGGAGGCGTGAAGGCACCGCGCTGCAGGAAGGGGGGACCTCTGCTCCGCGGGCGCCGGCTGTGGGGCCTCCCTGCTCCGGGGCTTCTGAACGCGTGACTATTGTAAACAAAGGACTGCAGGAAAACCCCAAATCGCTGCTTCGAGAAACAGGCTGGATACGGAGTCCTCTTTGGAGGGGTCGCCCAGACCTAACCCCGACCTTGCCGCAGCCCCGGTCTCCCCGGGGACCACGCCCCCTCCCACCGGGTCTCGGGCAGGCCCGAGGGGCTGGGCAGGGGGCCATCCGCTGGGGGACGTGGCTGCTTTGGGGTCTCTCATCTCTCCCCGGCCTCGGCGGGCAGCCCCGCCCCGCCAGCCCGGTCACTCGGCGCCAGCCACGCCCGCACGGCCCGAGAGGAAGCCACGCCTGTTCTCAGACGACGGGGCGAGGATGTCTGGGGTCTGCACCGAACACAAAGGCCAGGGGGTGAGGGCAGATGAGAGTGTGGGGTCCGAGGCCGGATGTCACCGGGCGCAGGGGCGGGGCGGAGCACGCGCGCCACACACCTGGGGGCTCCCGGCGCCACGAGCCCCGAGCCCCGATCAAAACACGGCTGAAGAGCGAGCAGAGGCTGGAGGGACAGCCCCAGGGAAGCCGCCAGGGCCCGGTGCAGGCGGCCCGAAGACCCAGCGCCGCCTCCCCCCGCCTCCCCCCCGCCGCGAGGACGCCCCGCAGCGGGACCAAGCGGCACAACCGCCGGGTGCCCCGAAACGGCAGACACAGCGAACGGCCCCGCCGTTCCGCGGGAGCCCTGCACGCTTTCAGGGAGAGGGTGGGAAGGCAGAGAAGGGAGCGCGGCCTGCACGGCGCGGCCTGCGGTGACTTAGCCATCTTGAAGTCTTTTAGAACGACAGCACGGAAGAACATAAACTCAGCTCTGGATCCAGAGTGACGGCGGCTCTGGACGCGCCCCCGCCCACCCCGCCAGGCCGGCCCGCCTCACCTCTCCGCGGTTCCGCTCCCTCTGCTGCAGGCGGCTGGCGCACGCGGTGGCGGCTTGCACTGAAACGAAACAGACGCCCTTTAGTCTGCAGCCTGGGCCCTGGGGAGACTCACTGGGGCACGCCTGGGTTGCGCGAGCTCAAAATCCACCCCTAAACAAGTCCCGTACTGCGCGTGGGGGGCGCCCCAAGGGAACAGGTCTGTGGACACGTCGGGGTGCGGCTGGAGCGCGTGTGGGCGCCGAGGGGAGCCCAGGCCCGGAAAGCGGCCAGCTCGGCCTCGGGCGCTCGGGCAGACGGACACCCGCGGGGCCGAGGCAGCTGACCGTGTCCTCTGCGGCCGACGCGCTCGCCGCCCCTCTCGTCCGCACCACCCCAGCTCTGCCGTAGGCGGGGCCTGGGATCCAGAACCTTCCACGGCCCCCAGCCCCGCCCCGCACGCCGGCCTGGGGCTGTTCTGGCCCTGTCAGCAGAGGGCGACTTCTCTGGCGCTTGCCCGAGGGAGAACCCGCTGGTCAGCCCCCGGAGCTCCTGCCGGGCATCCCGGCCCTGCGCGTCGGAGCGCTGCCCTCAGGGAGCAGCGGCGCGGAGGGCTCGGCCCTGACGGAGAGGACAGGGCTCTGAGGACAAGGCGCCCTCCGCGCGGCCCTCTCCGGCCGGCCCTCTCGACTGCCCGACGCGGCCGCACGCCAGGCTCCCTTGCCGGCCCGTCTGCGTACACGGGGCCAGCCCAGACCCGGTGCTGCCCGGCGAGGGGCCGCCCGCACCTCCCCCCCCCACCCCCCGCTGGCTCCCCGGAGCAGGTCCCCTCGGCGCCTGGACCCGCTCGCTGAGGGAGCGCGGCAGCCGGGGCAGCGCTGAGGCGCGAGGGCCAGACGGCACGGGGACCTGCGCCCCAAGCCGGGCCGCTGACATCCAACAAACACCCGGCGGGGCGGGCTGACCACGCCTCCGGCCAGCCCTGCTGTGCCCACAGTGTCCAGGGCCAGCGCCCGCGGCCCGGCCACACTCGGGGCCTCCCTCGCCATGGGGGACCGTCCCCCGCTGGGCTGCGCCCGCCCCCGGGCCACACAGCTGCCGCCAGGGACTGGGCCGGTGGTCAGCCCCAGGTATCAGCCCCCGCGGGGCTTCTGCTCCAGAAACTCCCGGCCGCCCCACGGCCAAGGGCAGGCGCCATCTGATGCCGTCCTGGCTCGCCCGCGGTTCCGCTCAGGCCCGTGGGCGGGGCTCGTCCGGGAGGCCAGTGTGCCCGAGCAGACAGGCCGCTCTGACCAGCCGGGCCTCGGGCGGGTCCGTCCCGCTCGTGCAGCTCCCGCCACCTCCGGGCTCGCGTCTGCCGCCCCGGCTCTTGGAAGGTGGGCCTGGGCGCTCGGCACGGTGAGCTCCCGACGCCGGCCAGGAGCGGCGCAGGCCCATGCGGTGTGGACAGAAGAGCCACTTCTAGAAACTTCAGTGCTTTTGCACGTGTCAGCCCCACAACGGGCTCACTTCAGGGAACCCACTTCTCCAGGCTCCAGCACCGCTACCCCGCGGCAGCCCCTCCCCGCTGGAGGCTCGGGAGGTGCAGGCCCTCTGCGGACCACCCCGGGGCCGTCCCCTCCCACAGAGGGCATGCAGGGCAGCGGGGGGCAGTGTCGGCTTTATTCTCGGGGGGATGGAAGAGGAAGCACAGACACTGGGAGGAGAGGGAGGGATTAGCGAGGCCGACGGGGAGGGCCGGGAGCGGGACGTTCTCGGCCGAGCTGGAGGGCAGTGTGGGCGGTTATAGGGTCAGCAAGGGGACGTGTCAGCGCTGGGGCCTCCCAACCCTCCAGAGGTCTGTGGGATGCATGGGGGGGGGGGGCTGCCTGGACAACCTCCACCCGCGACCCAAAGACGGGCTCTGGGCACGCTGGGACGCCGCAGGGAGGCGCAGCCCGCTCACCACAGCCCTGGGGAGGAGCGCAGCAGGCGAGAGCGAAGCGGGGTGCTGGGCAGTGCCCAAGGGCAGCCTGCTGGCAGGATGCTCCAGCTTCCGGCTCCTGGCGTGACAGAGACCAGGCAGCGCCTTCATGCGACAAGGCGGCAGAAGCGAGCGACAAGGCGGCAGATGAGAGCCTCCCGGGCACGACGGCTGAACTGGGCTTCTCAGAGCCGCGTGGCCCCGTGCGCCTGATCGGGCCCCAGCTGGCGTCCACGGCCACGTCTCGCCCGCTGACCCTGAGCCAACGTGGGGGCGTCCCGGGGCTTACATCAGCGTCCCCGGGGACATCTGTCAGGCAAGGCGGTGACAGGAGGTGAGACATCCCCTGGGGCTCCTGCCACCCCATACAGACACTCCCCGCGGTCCTGGCGCGCCCGGCCGGGGCCGCCTGCTGCTCTCCCCACGGAGGCGGCGGCCGGGGCTGTTTCTGTCCCCAGGAAGGGGAGTCTCCATCCGCGAGGTCTCCAGGGCGCCCCCCGTGGACGAACGGGCTGAGGACGGGCCGGCCTTCCTCACACCCCTCACTTCTTCAATTAGTTCTGAAGAAAATGCTTATTTTACGGAACAGTTTGATACGTTTAGCAAATACTCTCTTTTGATCAACAAATGCCCTCACGTTTGACTATTTCACTTCACGAAAAACGTGACGAAGAGCAAACGTTCAGGACGGGGGTTCTTTCAGGGCGCTTAAACGCCGGGGTTCCCTTTGAGGATAACGCGTCATCGCACAGCCCGGCCCCGGCTATCGCCCTCTTAGCGAGGAAGTTAGTTTAAGGAAAAAAAAGCAGAAAGGAAGAACTGTCCCAACCTGCCCTGCCCGAAGGCACGGCCAACAGCTGCCCCAAGGGGACAGCCGCCCCCCAGGGCGGGGCACACGCTGGGGAGCGCGGGGCGGCCGCCCGCCTTACGTGTCTGCAGTGTGGGGCCCAGGCTGCGCTCCAGGGCCTCCTGGCACCGGGGCAGGGCCTGCTCGCTGGTCTCCTGGATCCGGCTCTGGAGGTTCTGGAGCACCCGCATCTCGCGGAGGCCGCGCTTCTCCTGCGGACACAGCGGAGTTGCGGCCGGTGAGCCCGCGCCCAGCCCTGGCCGCTCTGCGGCTGCCTCGCTCGCCCCCTCCTGCCCGCGGGGCACAGGGCGGGCACGGCCCGGAGGCGCTTATTACCCGGAAAGCTTCAGACAGAGCGTGATACTCGTGGAACAGCCGTGTCTAAAAACGGGCAGGAGAAATCCGGAAAGGGCCAGGAGAGGCCGAGATGGCCGCCTGCCCTGCCGCCCGCCTGACTCCACGCTGCTGCCGCCCGGGCACCCGGCCCCGGCCCTGAAGTGGGGGTGGCTGCCAGGCTCCCGAGCGCCCCCCGCTCACACGTGGCTTCCCCGGAGAGCCCCGCTGGTGCAGAATCGGTGCTGCTGGAGGCACTGCGACGCTGCCCCACCGCGTGGACGCTGCTGAGGGGCGGGCCCCCCGGCTCACTCACTGGGGCCTGACCCAGCACTCGGACGGCGCCTGCAGTGGCCCAGCCTGTCAGCTGACTGAGGGGGACCCCCCGTGGGCCCGCAGCCTGCTCGGGACGTAAGGGATGGAGACCCCTCCCTCCTGAGGGAGACCCCTCTCTGGGCCTGGAGATGGCGGGGGCTCGAGGGAACTCAGAGGCTCTGAGAGCTGAGTGGGCCGCTGGCTGGCAGGCGGCAGACCCGGCTCTGTGCCCGCCACGTCCGGGAGGCCCAGACTCGCTCTTGCCTGAGGCACTGGCACTGCCCTTGAAGGGCTGATGGGGGCAGAGCCCCGCCCGGAGCCGCCCGCCCTGCGGTGCACATCACCCCTACCCCAGGGGCGGGGCGAGCGAGGCGCCAGCAGAGACTCCGGGCTGGGCCACAGGCACTGGGTGTGGGTGCGGCAGCCCCGGGCGATGCGAGGGCGGCAGGCCGCCCGCTGGGGTGCAGGAGGGCCTCCCCGAGGTAGGTGAGGCGCCCTGCCTGGTCGGGGTCTCACGTGAGCCAGCCCGGCCCCTGAGCAGGCATGTCTGCGCTACACCCCGGCCCCTGCTGCAGCCCCGGGAGGGACTGCTGAGTGCGCCATGGGGGGCGGCTGGGTCAGAGAAGGGGCGCGGACGCTGCGGCCCACAGCAAACGCGATCACAGCGTGAGGACAGCAGCTGGCGGGCGGGGGGTGGGGGGGCATGGTGGTAACACAGGCGCAGCTGGACGCAACGCAGTGAGGCGGCATCGGGCTCGCCGCTGCTGGACATGGGCTGGGCGGAGCGGCGAGCTCTGGGTGAGCCCGAGTGAGAGACTGAGGCCTGGACGCGGAGGCCCCGAGGCCCCGTGTTCATCGTGAGGCCTCCGCAGAGAGGAGACGCATGCGGGTGCGCGGCGCCCCAGGCTGGCCCAGACGAAGCCCGCAGCGGCCGCTCTGCGGCCCCCACCCACGCGCGCTCCCCACACGGCCGCCCAGTCGCCCACTCGAGACAGACGCGGGCTCTGGAAGCGGAGACTCACTCCCGCGCACGAACACACCGCCATGGGGCAGTCTTCGCCAAAGCAGGTTTTCCATACTTACCTCAAATTCTCTCACGAAATACCGCGCTTCCCCTTGAATAATCGGCCTGTGATCTAAGAGCCGTGAGTGGATTTCTCCAAGATCTAAAAGACAGAAGGAGATTCCAGGTTAACCCATGCGAAGCGGCGCCGTCTCCAGCGGGCTCCCGCCTCCTGTCCACAGACGGACGAAGGGCTGGGCCGCGAGAGGGGCTCCCCGTCCGCAGCCCGGGACCGCCACTTCTCGGCAATCAAAAGCTGAAGACACGTCTGTCTAGCAGTTCCATGCCTCTGTATCCGAGGTCAGAAAAACCCCGGTACCAACGAGATGTCTCTGGGAGCTCTAAACGGCAGGAACCTGCGTCTCAGGGGCAACAGCGAGGAGGACAGGATGGAAGCCGCTCGGGCGCCACACCCGCAAGCCACAGCGAGCACGCTCGAGCCGTATCAGTGCCGCGGGGGGCCCCACGGACAGCACTGCCCGACAGGCAGGCTGCAGAGCCCACGCCCCAGCGTGAGCCTTCTCGAGGCGCACAACGATGTCGCCTTCGGAGACACCAGAGCACGGAAACGCGGCGGGAGGGCAAATGCTGACTCAACACCGGCCCGCAGAGAGGCACTGGACAGGGCACGCGGGCTCTACGCTTGCCCAGATGGGCAGCGAGTGCTCCCGAGTCACTGCTGTCCGACAGGTCTGAACAAGTCACAAAAAGGAAAAAAGTTCCGCGCTTTGGCTGTTTTGGTGAGTTATTCTACTTAGTGATAACCAAATGGTGAAGAGTTGTATCTTTGGGCCTCCCTGGTGGCACAACGGATTGAGCACAGCACTATGAAGCTGTTGCAGCCACTGCAGCACGAGTTCGATCCCCAGCCAGGGAGCTTCCCACAGGGCGCAGCAGACCCCTCCTGTCTCCCCGCTGCTCCCCTCAGCAGTGGGTTTCAGTGGATCCACCTGTTCTGCTCCCCACTCTGTCTCTGGGGAGTCCTCTCACCCCCACACCTCTGGCCTGCACCCCAGCTCTTGTCTGCATAAATAAATAAATCTTAAAAAAAAAAAGAATTATACCTTAAGTTCCCAGAGGAAATAGATGCCTTACATACTCACTCCTTGGTATCCAAAGTCCCTTGCATTTCTCACTTCTGTAGACACACAGTGGGCCAAGTTTTAACTGTTTTATTTATTTATTTTTTAATTTATTTATGCATACAAGCTGGGGTGCACGTCAGAGGCGTGGGGGCGGCGAGAGAGTCCACCAGAGACAGAGTGGGGAGCAGAACAGGCAGATCGACGGAAACACACTGCTGAGGAGAGCAGCAGGCGAGGCAGGAGAGGTCTGCTGCGCCCTGTCGGAATCTCCCTGGCCGGGCGTCGAACTCACATTGCCGCTGCTGACAGCTCCACAGCATGGTGCTTAACTGCAGCGCCACCAGGGAGGCCCTCAACTCTCCATTTTAATGACTTTTGTGAGGATACATCTTAGAGAACCCAGCTCAGGGCAAAAGCTACACCTGGAAGCAAATTCCTCGGGTGGTTCGCTCATTAGAAAGTTTCTTTTAGAAGATAAACGGAGGTCACCAAACCAACAAGTTCCTGCTTTTTAAGTCTGGGAGCTTCGAGCCCCGTCCTGCGGTGGCTCCGAAGCCTGGTGGCGGTTCAGAGGGTGACAGACCACGGAGAGCTGCGGCCCCCAGGCGACCTCACCCGGCCAAGGTGTGTGGGGGCGCAGCACTGTGCCGTCTGCACAACAGCCAGACAGCCTGGCGGTTTCCTTGCCACAACTGCCCTGTGGGTGACATCGCACACAGAGGAGTGTCACGGCTTTAAAAAGGAGAGTCTGACACTTGCTGCAACCCCTGCACACTTGAGATGGTTTCGAGATCATTACCCGAGTCAGCCAGCGCTCTCAAGAGGGCAATCGCCCCATTATCTCAACCCCCCAGGTGCCGAGACCAGTCAAATTCAGAGACAAAGTAGAATGGGGGTGGTGCGTGGCGAGGGGCTGGGGTGAGGGGGAGTTAGTGTGACGAGCGCAGTTCCAGCCTGGGAAGGTGACAAAGTGCTGGAGAGACGGCAGGGACGCGATGTGACTTAATGCCACCAAACCGGACACTTAGAGTGGCCAGGAGCAGCTCTGCCGCGTGCACGTCGGTTTTGAAAAATGTCAAGGCGCAGCTCGCCAAGCCCGCGCGCTCTCGCAGTTCTGCGGGGGCCGAGGCCCACACACCCCACGCCGGGCTCATGAGCAGGCGCCACGCTGGTCTAGAAACTGCCCCGCAGCTGCACCGGGGCTGCCCGCGACAGGCGGCACCGAAGGCGGGGCAGGGCTCAGATCCCGCAGCGGCGCCAACACGCCAATGGGGGCCGGTCTCCGGCGGGCTGCGGAGCCTGGGCCTGCACCCCGACTCCGGGCGGTGAGAACGCGAAGGCGCCTTCCCGGCCCCGCTCGGGAGCACGGCCCCCGGCGTCCGCGGCGCTCCCGCGCAGACCCCGCATCGCCGGGCACGGCCAGTGCAGACCGGTGGGCGGGCGCGGGGGCGGCCCAGAGCTGCGCCGGGGCTAGCGACCCCTGGGGCCGGACCCGCCCCCACAGGGAACCCGCCCCCGGCGGGCGGGAGGCGCCCGGTCCCGGCTGGCGAGGCGCGTTCGTCGTCACTCGGCGCGCGCGGCCGTCGTCACCCAGGCGCGCGGCGCGGGGCCACAGGCCACACCGCATCACAGCGCGCGCCGCCGGCGGGGGCGCGCGGGGCCCCGCGTACCCTTGATGATGAGCTGCGCCGCCGAGCCCGCTGTTCCCAGCGAGTCCCGCTTCCTGGCGCCGCCGCCGCTCGGGGCGGCCTCGCCGGCCCCGGGGACCTCCGTGGCGCCACTGCTCATACCGGCCGCTCCGCCCACTCTCGGCGGACGCCGCGCCTGCGCCCACACGCCCGCCCGGGCGCGCGCTCGACGTCATCCGGCGCGCGGCGCGAGTCTACCCGGCGGGCTGTGCGGGAAGGGCGCGGGCGCGGGCGCGGGAGGAAGCCGGTGCGGCCATGCTGGGTCCGGGCAGCGGCTGCTGGCGCGGGAAGAAGTCTCGAGTCAGCGCTGAGCTTCCCGAACCTGCGGGAACTCCGCTTGGCTTAGAGGCTGGGGGTTAAATTACAGTGGCGGTGCGGCTGCCACCTGCCTCCTGTGCCATCGAGCGTTTCTCCTGCGCGCCCTGGGGTCCCCCAAACGACTCGGGCACGTTATCACGTCTTCTTGAAAGGGAAGACACTTGCTTACAGGTGAGGTCCTCCTCGCCTACAGGAGTCTCTGCCTCGCCAGACACTCGTGCCGTGTGATGAGGACAGAGCCGGGCTTGGCATTGGGGAACTGCTGACAGGTAAACTGAGGCCAGCGGTCAGGGAGCTGATGACACGTCAGGACTGGGCGCCGGAGCAGGCAGCCTACCTCGCCGCGAGGGCTCCGTCCAGTCTACCGGCAAGATACTTTTCATCTGCACCCTAACTTTTGGCTTGCACCCCACAAGTTAAGAGCAGCCCAAATACTACAGTCGAAAACCACACACAAAGGGCTTCCCCGTTCTCCATAGCCCTCTCTGCACAAGAGCACTTCCTGGGGAGAGCGCCAGCCGCTTCCACACCATGGAACTGTAAAAGGATTTTTAAAAATTATTTTTTGACTTTTAACCCCCGCCCCCACCATCATCCCTTCTGCCCCTTTGACCCTTTCTCTCCTGCCCCCTTCAGAAATCTCACTTTATTATTTTTTAAGACTTTATATTTATTTACACATACAAGTACTGGGGTGTAGGCCAGAGGTGTGGGGGGTGAGAGGACTACCCAGAGACAGAGTGGAGAGCAGAACAGGCGGATCCCCTGAAACCACTGCAGAGAGGGGCAGCAGGGAGACAGGAGGGGTCTGCTGCGCCCTGTGGGAAGCTCCCTGGCCGGGGATCGAACTTGTGCTCCTGTGGCTGTGGACAGCTCCACAGGCTAAGACTTAACCTGTTGCGCCACCAGGGAGGCCCAGTCTCACTTTATTATTAATGTGGATTTTTATAATTATTTTTTGAGGGTTTTTTGCTTTTCGAGAGTTAAGCCAAATCGACATCATGGAAATAATGTTCATTTAGTAGAAGTAAAGTTGTGACTTCAGGGTAAATTCTTTGCTAACTCCGTATCGAACTTTACGAACACTAGAAAATAAAAATGAGTATTTAATTACAAGCATGTTGAGATCAAGATTGAAATTCATTCCTTGGGGTGAGCTTGGGGCAGGAAGATCAGTATCCTTGGGGGAGGGGAGTCCTCCATCACTTAGCTTTTTTTGTCCAACCCCCTTGGTGAGATTCCCTCTGGAATGTGGGCATTGCTGTTCACTCCCTGCGTCTAACTGGTTTTTAAGGAAGGTTAAAAGACCTGGAAGAAACTGATGAAGGCTGGGGAGGGAAAGCGGGGTCCTTTGGGGAATGAGGCTTAGCAATGCGCTGCCGCTGGGCCTGCGGGGAGGAGTGTGACGCGGCAGCAGGTCAGCAGCAGCGCCGGGCTGCACAGCTTACAAGTCCTAGGGACCCTTCCTGCCCTGGGCCCCGGGTCGCCCCCGGGCACAATGACACCCCCCAGAGACACGCAGTGCCCTAGAGGGCCACGCAGGGGGAACCGTGCCTGCGACAGGGCCAGGCCATCACCGCATGGCCCCGCCCTGCACGCTGGTCAGCTGCGCAGAAAACCGAAGCACCGGTTTTGGGGTGAACGCAGGGGCCTGTGTCTATGCCGGGGTCTGCTGGTATGGGCAAGGGTCCTCTCAGGGTGGGCCCCGCCGACCTCCCAGTTCAAGGGCTCAGCCTGGGCCCAGCAGACAGCGCTGACGGGCCCAGGCTGCCCTCGAGTCCTCCTGCCCAAGGGCCAGCTCAGGCCACGTCTGAGAGGAGCAGGACCTGCAGAGCTGAGGCCGACCCGAGGGTCAGTCTCTCGGGGCCTTTACAGTGTGTGTGCAGGTGCAAATGTGTGCACATGTGTCTCGTGTATATTCGTGCATTTTAAAATTTGTGTTGCCTGTGTCTGTCTCTCTGGATAGGCATGTGTGTCTGTCTGACTGTGGCCGGTCAGGAGGAAGGGGGCAGTGCAGGAGGGTAACCCACCTCACCGAGCACATGGGCTCAGGGATGGCACCGAAGCAGCCTGGTGCTGGCCAGCAGGTGGCCAGGTCTGTGGCCGTGCTGAGCTGAGCGTGCCTGCAGCCTCTGCCTGCCCCACTGACCTGTGCGGCTACTGCGCTTCAAGCTTAAAGGGGACAGGCCCACCAAGCACGGGTTTCTCAAGCAGCTGACATTGGGGACAGTTCCCCAGCGCGGGATGGTGGGGACAGCCGACACTCGGCAGGAGCCAGGAGCCAGCCTGCTGGGCCCAACCCAGCTCGCCCTGGGGACCGAGCCCCCAGGCAGCGGCGGAGACAGCAGTGAGCATCTGATTCGAGCACCCGGCTGGGAAAGATGCAGAGCTCTGCTCCTCCCCAGAGAGGAGCGCCGAAAAGCTTGAGGCCTGCTGCAGGCCTCTGATCAAACTCCCGTAACAGCCAGGCTGGCCAGGCCACAAGGGCTCCGGGCCCGCGCCTCCCCTCCTCGCTTTCACCCTTCTCGTAAGGGGAAGACGAGCTGAGGGAGCGGCCGGAAGCCGTTGCGGTCTCCAGCAGCAGGGAATGAAGGCAGAGTCGCTGGGGTGTGGGCTCCAGCGACAAGGAAACACCACAGATCAAACCCCATCTCCTCTGCTGGGCTGGCGTGAGCGCTACGCCGCAGCCCGCCTGGCGCCGCGGTAGACGGAGTCCTCACCTCACCCCGAAGTGTGTCAAGCTCTCTCTCGGCTCAACGATAATCAAGCGAGGCCTGCTAGGCCTGCGAAGGCCTGAGAGCTGGCCACAGGTCAAAGGGACCTTCTGGAAGGGAGCAGCAAGAAAAGGGGCAGGTGGGCCCCACAGCGTTGAGACAGGAGTCGAGAAAGCAAAGCACAGAGCGAGGCGCCGCCGCCGCCGCCATCAGCCTCCCCGGGATGTCCCCCTGCGAGTCCCTTCCGAGGGTCTCCTCCAAGCTCCATCAGTTCTCGGGCTCAAGTCAAGGCCACAGAAGCAAGCACCCCGAGCCCACCTGCCTTCCATGTCCCTGAGCGTCACCTGGCCGCTCAGCTCCGCCCCGAGATCCCTGGAGCCAGTTCAGGAGGGCTGCACGGAAGCGGGGGCAGAGAACACAGCACCTCTGTTTCCAATTCAAAGCCCCTTTTAAAAAATGGAAATACTCTCATGGGCAATGAAATGTGAGTCCAGCCCTGTGAAGACTGTCTTGCCCCTTACAATACACCCACACCCCCCTGGGAAGTCCTGGCTCAGCGCTCACAGGCAGACGCGGGCGGGGGGACCTCGTGCTGCGGGGCTTCTCCACGTGCACCCACTGCCCGCTCACTTAGGGGCGTCATCTTGGCTTCACAGGTTAAGAAAACCCGCTGGCTGGGGCCTCCCTGGTGGCGCAGCGGTTGAGCGCTGCGCTGTGGAGCTGTCGGCAGCGGCGATGCGAGTTCGACGCCCGGCCGGGGAGAATCCCACATGGCACAGCAGACCCTCCTGCCTCGCCCGCTGCTCCCCTCAGCAGTGTGTTTCTGATCTGCCCGTTCTGCTCCCCACTCTGTCTCTGGTGAACCCTCTCGCCGCCCCGCGCCTCTGGCCTGTACCCCAGCTTGTATGTATAAATTAAAAAAAAAAAAAATTAAAAAGAAGCATATGCTTAATGTGAAAAATCTTAAAAAGAAAAAGAAAAAAAAAAAAGAAAGAAAACCCGTTGGGCCGATTGGCTTCTAAGTCTGCCTGCGGCTCCTTCCGCAAGAACAGAATCTGCCTCCATGCTCGGGGTCGGCTGGCACGCAGGGCAGCAGAGTCTCAAAGACTCGGGGTGTCTCACTGTTGGAAACATCCGGCCTCGGCTCTCAGGCACGGGCCCAGCCGGGACGGGCAAAGGCGGCGGATGGAGAACGAGGTGCCGCCCCGCGGGCGCCCTGCCCCCACCGCGGACCTCTGGCCAGCGGCCTGTGGTTCAGACAATCAAGCTGTTGCCAAGTCCAAAGTCAGAGACCTGGGAGGAATTTCCCACTTGTCTTCAGCCACTTGAGTATGTCAATCAGCCCCGTAACAAGCCGACCGCTAACTCAGGGACCATGTCGGGTGCTGGTCGGACTGGGCTGGTTCTGCTGTTTAGTTTCGCCTGCAGGAGGGAAGGAGAGAAGCAACGAGGACTTTCTCGACCACATTTACTGGCTCACACAAATACCTGGAAACCCAGCCGCCGTCTCTGTGTCCTGGCGGAAGTGACGACAGTTCTTCAGGAACTGCTGTAGACGTCCACGAGGAGACAAATACCCGGGGGAACCGAGGTCACAGCAGGAGGGCCGCGGGGAGCCCGGTGTGGTGGGCAAGCCACCGATCTGCCACTGTACAGTCACAAATGGATTGGAGGAAGCTAATTAGTAGCTCGAGCTCAGCTCCAGTTCTCACAGCGCTGAGAGATGGGCAGACGGCAACTGAAGAACAAACAAGATGTCCGCACACAGCTTCTACTAAAAGCAAAAATAAAACGACGGAGTTCCACGGCCGAGGGAGGCGGCAGCGCCGGGCCTAGCGGGGCTGCGCGTACAGCCGGCTCTTGACGAAGACCACGCGGGCGAGGTGCTGCCGCACGCCGGGGTAGTGCTGGATGTGGCAGAACCAGCGCGACACGTTCAGGAACTGCTCCTTCTCCTGCACCGAGAGGTCGACCTGTGGGGGGAAACAAACGCGTGACGCGGCCGCCACTGCCGGGGAGGCGCCAGGCTCGGCCACGCGGGCGCCCCCGGACGCCCCCAGGCTGCGGGCCGGGCTCCAGCAAGCGCAAACAGTCAGGCTCCCTGACGGGCCTGAGCGGGCAGACTGTCTGCTGCGCTAGTGGACAGGAGGCAGAGAAAGGGAGCGGCGCCCTGCGAGGCCAAGATCAGCCCCTTTCTCCGAGGTTCTGGAAAAACTCACTGGCGAGAAGACAGGCATTGAGGGTGCAACAAGGGCCCCAGGCCAGCTCAGACGCACTGCGAGCAGACTGAGGGGGAGGAAGGTGGCCCGAGGGTGCGCGCCCCAGCCTTGAGCTACGCGCGGGAGAAGGAGGTGGCCGGCCCCCCGGAATGGCCTGCTGCTGCCGTGTGTCCTTGGGGTCTCTCCCGGCCTCTTGAGGTGTAGTCTGTGACAACAGCTCGGGCGGGTAAACAGCAAGCAGGAGACTGGGCGCAGCAGCGCGCAAGACACAGCACGGAGTCGGATGGGACGCTGTTGTGGGGCAATGGATAAAAACGCTGGCAAGGAGCAATGAGGGGCTGCTCCAACTGGCTCGCAGCCCCCGTCTTCACTCCCGCGCCTCGCCGTGCCGGTCCCGAGTCCTTAGCGACTCAACAGCTCACCCCATCACAGGGGCTGGCCGGCCCGTGTTCCCCACCACTGTTCCTTTCTGCGGGGCTCTGGGGAGGCGCAACGGGGAACCAGCCCGCAGACGCCCCCTGGCCTCAGGGGCTGTCGTGAAACAGGCGGGTCACACACGTCCGCGTCACCACAACCGTTGCACCCCAATTCGGGGTGCCCACGGCATGGAGGGAAATGATGAACAGTCACGAGAACCGGTCAAAATGCCCCTTTTTATGCAAAAGTCACTTTTTTCGCTAAAACAGGAAACGTGGCCTCACATGTCAGGAGCCCTGTTGCTCCGCAGGCCGAGGCCTCACCCCCCTCCACGCACCGCGCTGTCAGCCCCTACTCCAGAAGGCGAAGCACACCTGGCTTTTCCCAGTCTTTACTGTACGCAAACTTGGCCACCAAGAGCAAAAGAAAAAGGCAGATTTTTAAAAAGCTCAACCACGAGTAAATACCCTCGCAAGCCGAGAGGAAACGGGGGTGAGTTTTCCAAAATAAACACGCAAGTGACCTTCAGATCAGCTCCGGCCCTCTGCCCGCGGTTCCACAAACACAAGAAACGAACCTTGCTCCGGCCGGACCCCGGTCAGCCGCCAGGGGGCAGACGTGAGCCGGGCTCACGGAGCCCTGACCGGGTGGGGTCCACAGCGCAGGCATTTCAGGGCGCTGTCTGTGAGGGGTGGGTATTCGTTAAGATGGGGGCCAGCCGCTGCGTTTATATTTACTTCAGAGCAACCTGGGTGATGGGTTTCTTGGCTGGAGAAGACATGTGGTCTGGAATGGGGAAGAGATGAAGGGGCTGGAGGGAAGCCCCCAGGGGGGCAGGGCAGGGGGACCCACCCAGCAGTGGAAGCAGAAGGAGCTTGGGGGAGAAGCAGGAGGAGAAACCCCGCAGGGCCAGCGACAGGCCCTGCCCCACCTCGTGGAACTTCTGCACCAGGGGCCTCAACAAAGAAGTAGCTTCTTTCGCTTGTGTCTGACAACTTTGATTTAAATTCACGACGGATGAAAAAAAAAAAAATCCTTCTGGCCTCTGCAGAAAGGGGCCAAGAAGGATTCAGACCCTCACCATGAAGCGATGGAGCCCGTAGTACAGCAGGATGTCTGCTAAGGTGAAGTTATGTCCCGCAAGGTAGACTTTGTCTTCAAGGTAAGAGTTGAGATCCTAGGAAAAAACAAAGAATTACAAAAAGACCCCAGGGGCCTCCCTGGTGGTGCAGCGGTTAAGCACTGTGCTGTGGAGCTGTCAGCAGCGGTGATGCGAGTTCGATGCCCGGCCAGGGAGATTCCCACAAGGCGCGGCAGACCTCTCCTGCCTCGCCCGCTGCTCCCCTCAGCAGTGTGTTTCTGTCCATCTGC
Source organism: Scalopus aquaticus (assembly GCA_004024925.1). Lineage (NCBI taxonomy): Eukaryota > Metazoa > Chordata > Mammalia > Eulipotyphla > Talpidae > Scalopus > Scalopus aquaticus. Next base: position 23,575 of record PVIJ01010618.1, on the reverse strand, counting down.
CTGTTCTGCTCCCCACTCTGTCTCTGGTGAACCCTCTCGCCGCCCCACACCTCTGGCCTGCACCCCAGCTGGTAGGAATAAATAAATAAATCTTTTTTTTTTTTTAAAAAGTCCCCAGCAACGATCAGGTAGCTGCCATCATCTGACTTAAAACACCAGCTTAAGAACGAAACAATGACTTAAAACACCAGTAAGAACGAAACAATGAAAAACACGAACAGATTTAGATTAACAGGAGATCACAAATCATGTGCCAATCACTTCGTTTTAAAAATCAGCATAAACATTACCAGTCTTGTTTAATTTGAAGGAAATGGGAAACCATTAGAAAATGATATTCAAAATGTCATCCATGATCATTTCAAAGCCTCTGATGTTTATTTCACGGGGAACATTTTGTAAATCACATTCAGGTTGGATTTGTTTTTTCTATTAAAATCTAAAAAGGTCAACAATTTGTCTCCCAGGAGAATTATAAATTACCGGTCTGCTGCATTTTTATACATGTGCATTTTAAATGTTGGAAAACATAAGTAACCAAATTTACCACCTTAACCACATTATGTGTATAATTAAAGTGTGAGAATTAACATTTTTGTGCAATCAATCTTCGGAACTTTCTCATCTTGCAAAACTAAAATGCTACACCTGCCAAACAAGCCTCCCTCTCCCCCTCTCTAGGAACCCACCCTCCTACTTTCCATCTCTATGCATTTGCTCCAGGAACCTCACGTGACTTAAATAGGTGGGATCCTACAATATCTGTCCTTTTGTGGCTGGCTAATTTTGGTGCAACGTCCTCAGGGTACATCAGTGTTGAACACGTGACACACTGCCCCTCATTTTTTAAGGCTGCGTAATATTCCACTGCAGGGACAGGCCATGTTTTGTTGATCCACTGGTGCCTAGGTGACTTCTGCCTCACAGCCATTTGGAGTAATACTGCTATAATATGGACTATGAACATGGGGCCTTCAAGACCCAGTCTGAATTCTTTTGGGGTATTCCCAGAACTGCTGACTCATGTGGCAACTCTGTTATTTTTGAGGAGTCACCTCACTGTCAGCTGCTGCTCCACTTGACGGCCCCACCAGCAGTGTTCATAGCAGCTGGGAGGCGGAAACAGCCCAGGCGCTGGCACAGGGGAGCGGGTGGAGAGAAGACGAGGCCTATGCACACAGTGGAAAGCTACACAGCATTAACAAGGAGATCGTGCCATCTATGAGGGTGTGGACGGAGCTCCAGGAGGGGACTGTGCTAAGTCAGTCAAAAGGAGAAAGGGTGTATGATTTCACTTGTTTGTGGTGCGTCGAGAGGAAAAAAACAACAAAGCATTGGACTCTGACAACAGAATAACGGGGTCCAGGGGGAGGGGGACGGGACAAATACTGCAGGATCCCACTTATTTAGGTGGAGGGTGGCCGGTGTGTGCGGTGGGGGCGGTATGGTAGGGGCAGGGGCACAGATGAGAAACTGTCCGCCTGGAGCCTGGAGTGCTGGAAATGAACGTTACAGCAACAGAACGAGGAAAAAAGACGACTTCTGCGACAGCTCCCAGCTGATGGAAGCTGCGGCCCGCGAGGCTTCCCCGCACAAGTCACACTACAAGTCACGTGACTCCCTCCGTAAAACCAGGGCAGGAGGGCGCCAGGGGGGTGCCCAGGTCACTCTGAGGTCCTAAGGCCTCTTTAGGCTTTAAGCCTTCATTTAAAGAAAAAAGTCTGCTTTATTTCTATTAAATGAATTAGCAAAAATAACTTCCAATTGGACTGTTTTCATTCTCGTGGACTCTGGAACCATACTTGGCATTACGTTTTATATCAATAGCTATTTGATTCTTTCTGTATCAATAGATAAAGAATCAATCAATCTTTCTATTTATCAACCAATCACTATATCGATCAATCACTGTATCAATAGATATTTGATTCCTTCGGGGGCGGGAACAAATCTGAGAGCAGTGAGCCCCAAGCGGGGGGAGGTGGGTCTTCCCGACTACAACTCCTTGACTCAGCCCCTGCCTTTAAGGCGGGCGCCTTCACTCAGGCCAGAGGGGCCAGGCGCCGCCGCAGAGAGCCTGCCCGCTCGGCCGGAGTCCAGACTCTGCAGCTACCCAGATGGACAAGCCCAGGGAAGCAGGAACTGCCTCCGGCTGGAGCCAGGAGAGGACGTTTCTAGGAAGGGGTGCCTGAGCTGAGGCCTGACGGGCTGGCAAGGGCAGGCCTGCTGCAGGCTGAGGCTCCCGCCGGCCAAAGTGCCCAAGGCAAAAGACAGCAGGGGAGAGCCCAGGGCGCTGGCAAGTGGATCCCAAGGAGAGAGGCCGGATCTCACCCTCAAAAGAGTGGGATCCCTGTACCTTCAATAGAGCATGCGTGTCCTCTTTGCTGGGCTGGCCGTCCACGCGTGTCACCCTGAACTCCAGCCATTGCTGGACCGTGGCCTTTTCCTCCGCCGTGCTCCCCAGCAGGTGCTCCTTGTTAGCCTGCTTGACCAGATGAGCTGCGATGGTGGCCAAACCAGTTAGACTCGGGCCAGAGTTTGTTTGAAGAACCGGAATCTTAAGAAAGAAAGAAAAAAAAGGCTTCAGATCAATTTAAAATGCAAATCACGAAGTATGTCCTCAATGTGTGCAAAGTACCACAAGTTTTCCCCAACACTAGGACTGCGTCCTCAGGCACTGAGGGACACACAAATGAAAAGTGTGGAAAATACATAATTTACATGTAAAGGAAAGAGAGAATTTGCTATGTGAGGAGAGCCTTGATGTGGCCACAGTTCATCCCGTCTAGGCTGCACTTTCACCAGCGGCCCCCCAAACCCTCCAGCTTCCAAGGCAGAGGTGTGACGGAAGACGACAGCAAAGGGCCCACGGAGCCACCTGGAACCTCCAGCTCTCCTGGGCGCCTTCCCCAGCATGGAGATGTCCACGTCCCCGGAGGGGCAGCCGGCCCAACCAGAGGACCTGCTCCCTGAGGACCTGGGGCCGTGTGGACACCCTCCGCGCCCCGAGCCCGCTAGGGAGGCGCTCCTCCCGCAAACCCCGGGCCCACGGGGGCTACCTCCTCCCTGAGCGCCTCTGGCTGCAGGGGCCGCTCCCTGAGGCCGCGGCACCCACAGGCGGGTCCCTGCTCCCCGAGGCCCCGCGCCGCGCTGGGAGGCTGCGGACTGGCCGGGCGCGCACGTGGGCGCCGCGCCGCCCCACCGCCAGCCCCGTCCGCCCGCCCCTGCTCGCCCGCCCTGCCCGCACCTGCGCGCACCTGCCCGCTCACCTGGCGCTCGCCCTGCGCGCCGTACTTGCGCCCCCCGCGCAGCCCCAGCGACCTCTCCAGCAGCGCCAGCTCCGCGGCCGCCGCCATCTTCCGGCCGAGCTCCTGGGGGCGGGGCACGCAGGCGAGGCTCGCCCCCATTGGCCGGGACGCAAGGCCCGCCCCAGCAGCGTCGCCGCCCATTGGCTGAACGCCAGGGGCGGGCTCCACTGGGGGCGGGGCCGGGGCGGAGCGTGGGGCAGGTGGAGCGGTGATGGGCAGGGGCCCGGCGCGGCGGGGACATCCTGGCTCTCGGGGACTTCTAGGCGCTGGGGCGGTTCGCAGAGAGCAGGCGTTGGCCTGGCTGCCGGCCAGCTGGGGAACTGATTTGGCATGCCAAGATCTTTTTAGCCGTAATTGTGAATGCCGTTTACCCTCGTTTGGGTCTGGAATCTGTGAATTTGAACGATTAAATGGAACATCAAGCAGTTCATGCTCTATTAGCAATTTCTAACAAATGGGGATTCATTGCAGTGGTGAATTGGACAACCTAGTTTCTCTTCTGTCAATCTACAGCTCAATAGTAGCAATGCAATTACAAATGTGAAGATTATTCATAAAACGCTAGGTATGTTAGGTAGTATCAAGTAGGCCTCACAGCCTAAGAAAGCCAGATTTTTTTTAATACTTTTTTTTAAAAGATTTATTTATTTATTTATTTTTTAAGATTTTTTTTTTATTTTATTTATACATACAAGCTGGGGTACAGGCCAGAGGCGTAGGGCGGCGAGAGGGTTCACCAGAGACAGAGTGGGGAGCAGAACAGGCAGATCAGAAGTACACTGCTGAGGGGAGCAGCGGGTGAGGCAGGAGAGGTCTGCCGCGCCATGTGGGATTCTCCCCGGCCGGGCGTCGAACTCGCGTCGCCACTGCCGACAGCTCCACAGCCCAGCGCTCAACCGCTGCGCCACCGGGGAGGCCCAAAAGATTTATTTTTTATTTATACATACAAGCCGGGGTACAGGCCAGAGGCGTGGGGCTGCGAGAGGATTCACCAGAGACAGAGTGGGGAGCAGAACAGGCAGATTGATGGAAACACACTGCTGAGGGGAGCAGCGGGCGAGGCAGGAGAGGTCTGCCGCACCATGTGGGACTCTCCCTGGCCGGGCGTCGAACTCACATTGCCGCTGCTGACAGCTCCACAGCGCAGCGCTCAACCGCTGCGCCACCGGGGAGGCCCAGAAAGCCAGATATTAATACTTAAGGGTCTTGACTTGCCACACCAGCACCATAAACTAGTGATATAATTTATGTAGCTTTTGATTTGTAAATAAGGACTCCACATAATGTTTTCCCCAAGCCGCTATGCTCTTACGTTTTCAAAGTATAAAATGAGTGATATATGTCAAGGCCATGATTATGTCCAAAAGTTTTTTGAAATAAAAGATACTTTTCACATGGAAAAATGAGTAAACAAAATGTGTATCAGCCTGAGAGAAATAGAAAAGAATAATACAAGGTAGTTCATTACTAAATTAGAAATGTGTCAGGTTTAGCGGAGAATGCTGCTAGCTAGTGTGGGGCCTTGAGTTTTGGGGTTTGATTGGAGGGGTATTGATGATAATTGCTAATTTATTTCTCTTCAGTACCAGGGTTAACCACAAAGTAGCACACAAGAGGGGCAGAATCTCCATTACTTCCCTGCCCGGTCCTGTAAAGAGAAAATACTGTAGGAAATGCATTTGTCGAACACTAACACGCTATGTGTAACTATCAAAACTGGGGCGCTCCGAGGAAGAGACATGAAATGAGTACAGCTAGCTGGTGTCTTTTGGTCTTCGTTAGAAGAAAAATGCTGTTGTTTCAATTTAGAGGGTGAAGGAGCAGGAGGGAAAGGGAAAGAATGGGTTACTGGCTAATTCCAATGTTAAGTCACTGATAATAGGTAACTGATAGGTAGTATCCCCAAAAAAGAAGGGATTATGTTTATTATATAAGGGTATTATACTAAAGGTAACCTTAGAATAAAAATACGAACTTTCCTAAACACCAAAAGAAAGAGAATACAAGCGAATAAAACAGACCATGTAAATGTGAGACCGCATGTCTGTGTGTGTATCAACAGTTTCTACAGAACAACCAATATGACAGAACTGAGGCCAACAGATTATATTAATAACTACATATGGGTGTAACCCACCCCTAAAAGGAAAAGGATTTTTCGAATGGACTAAAATAGCAAAATTCACATTATGTTGTTCACAAGAGTACAAGCAGAACAATGCAAAGAGCACTTCATAATGCCAAGAATACGGCTAAAACTGTTCTTAATATTATGCATCCAAGAATGTGACAAAATTTTCACTAAGGCAGATGATTTTCCTCCCAGACTTGTCTGGCTGTTTCTGACCCTTTTCTATGGATCGTCACCAGAAGGCACCTTAGACTTGGTTGGGGCAGACTTTCGGGCCTCAGAGGCCCTGCTTTGGGCTAACCCTCTTTGGCTGGACATTAACACACAAGGGGATGGGTAACTTTGAGTGCTTGATTTGGAAACTTTTTTCTTCCCCTTTTCTGTATCACACACTAGTAGTGTTAAAGTTCCATCCATTGAAGGTCTTACGCGCTAGAGTATGTTTTGTCTTGATGCGGCGGATGGCAGAACCTATTTAGAACTGGCAAGTTTGGGGATTCTGGAGTGCCCTCTCCCTGTCCTGTAACAATCCAGGGCATCGCCTCTGCTGCCAATCCTTACCTCAATCACACCTGTGTAGACTGGTTTTTCAAGCAACAGTCACAGGTGAGCACCTGGTGTACAAGGAGGCCATTGTCCACCTACCACACTTCCTAGCCAGCCTGAGTGGACATTCCAGAAAATGATGGTGTCGATGGTCCCAGAGAAAACATATTTAAGCAGTGAATCAATTCTAAAGAATCAAAACAACACAAACATGACTCTTTGACCATGATGCAAGATTAGCGGGAAAGCGTCCTGAAATAAAAAAAATTAAGGGCATTTTATAGAAATGTAAAAATATCCTAATCAACAACTCTTTGGCCACAGAGAAAACATGGGAGGAAACTGCAGAATATTTTGAATCTAGGACATATGGTTTTAAGAGGGATGTCTATACTATGAAATAGTAACATTAATAAAAATGTAAAATAAAGCAAAATCTAGACAAAGAATTTTAAAATAAGCTAGAAGAGAGAAAGAAAGAAATAATAAAAGGAAATGCCTGAAACATGAGTTGAAATTGTAAATTCAAATTACAAAGGTTGAAAAATTAGGAAATCAACAGGAGTGGAAAATAAAGGGGGAGAGTATAAAAGCACAAATTTAGAAGTAACAGGAGGCAAGAACCACTATGAGAGAAAATGTGAAAAATCATAATAGATCTAGTTTGCATAACTCTATGCAACTAAATGTGTAAACTTAAATGTTTTGGAAACAACCCAAATGCCCCAAAATTGATGACTAGATCAAGAAGATGTGGTACATGTATACAATGGAATATTATTCGGCCATCAAAAATGATAAACTAATGCAATTCACAGCAACATGGATGGAGCTAAAAGGGATCATGCTCAGCAAAATAAGCCAGAAGGAAAAAGAAAAATATCGAATGGTTTCACTTATAGGAGGTATAGAGTGGAGCCAAATACGAGCTCAGAAGGAGACAATAACACAAAAAACAAAAAGAAGAACTAAAACTAGCAGGCAACCATAAATGAGAGACGTTCTGTGAGAGGGGAGGGAAGAGGGACTAAAACAGGAGAGAAAAGAGCACAAGGGACTATGGTAATGGCTCACGGGTGAATTGGTGGCGGGTAACCTGCAGGGAATACACAATAATGTAGAGGATATAAATTAAAAAATAAATATTAAATTAAAAAAATAATGAAAGAAAAACATTTCAGGATAATTTCCTAGAAAAAGACAACATAATAAAATTGGCAGCAGTTGCACAGAAATTCTAAGTAGACTCATTTTCACTATGGAAGAAATAGAGGAAGTGGTCAAAGAGCTTTCACACAAAACAATCCCAAGTTCAGAGGTGCCCCAGGGAGGGGCTGTCAAAGTGTCAAAGGTCAGACCTTCTCACTGCTCCTGCAGTTATTCCAAGAGCATGGAAGGAGAAGAAAAGCCTAGAGATTCTTTAAAAATTTATTTTTGCACAGCCAAGCTAGGGTGCAGGCCAGACTGCGGGGGCTGGGGGGTGGGGAAGGATCTTTGAGAGGATTCACCAGAGACAGAGTGGGGAGCAGAAGAGGTGGAGCTCTGAGATACGCTGCTGGGAGGAGCAGTGGGGAGACAGGAGGGGTCTGCTGCGCCCTGTGGGAAGCTCCCTGGCCAGGATCGAACTCAGGCCTTCGTGGTGACAGTGCTGAGATTTAACCCCTAGGCCACCAGGGAGGCCCTGGAAATTTATTTTTTTTTATTTTTTTAAGATTTATTTATTTATACATACAGCTGGGGTACAGGCCAGAGGTGTGGAGCGGTGAGAGGCTTCACCAGAGACAGAGTGGGGAGCAGAACAGGCAGATCAGTAATACACTGCTGAGGGGAGCAGCGGGCGAGGCAGGAGAGGTCTGCCGCGCCATGTGGGACTCTCCCCGGCCGGGCGTCGAACCCGCATCTCTGCTGCCGACAGCTCCACAGCCCAGCGCTCAACCGCTGCGCCACCAGGGAGGCCTGGAAATTTATTTTAAAGGAGAGTAAAACATTGGTCCCCAAATCTATCAGATATTCTCCACACAGGAAAACTACAGAACAATCTCAATCATAAAAACTGTGAAAATCAAACACAAATGGAGCCCAGACTTGAAAATTCGCTGAGCAGACAAACCAATCTGAACATCTGAGCATGAACACTGGGTAAAGGTTTTGGAGAAGGACCCTCCCTACACTGGCAGAAAGGAGAGCAAGGCCATTGGCATCAAGCTGAAGTCTGGAACAGCTCAGCAGTGTCTGATGTTTGTGGGTAAAGGGAGTCTTTTGACCCCCACTGGTGACAAAGGAGCAGACTAAGATTTTTATTTTTAAAATTGATTTATTTATACATACAAGAACTGGGATGTAGGCCAGAGGTGAGGGGGGTGAGAGGACTCCCCAGAGACAGAGCGGGGAGCAGAACAGGTGGATCCACTGAGATACACTGCTGAGGGGAGCAGCGGGGAGACAGGAGGGGTCTGCTGCGCCCTGTGGGAAGCTCCCTGGCCAGGGATTGAACTTGGTGCTGCAGTGACTGCTGATAGCTTCATAGTGCTGAGACTTAACCTCTGCGCCACCAGAGAGGTCCCTGGATTAAGAAGATTTAAGAAGGCACCAGCCTCTGCCTTGGCACAGTGCATCCTTTAGAAAGGAAGAGATTAAATCCTAGGTTGCCTTCCTCTACACACGGATAGCATCAGCCTACCTTTAGGTCGAAGCACCTTAGAAGTAGAAAGACCCCTCACCCCTCTACCCACTGGCAAGAAAAAGTACAATAAGGCTCACTGTTCTTACCTATGTGAACTAAAATCAGGCTCATGTTTGCTGGGACATATCTCTCAGAGTAAAATCTATGGCTTTACTTTCAGGCTTCCAGGCTCAAGTCCTCACTTGGATTATCTCATAAACTCTTTGTTCAGCCATCACTGAGACTTCATTTCCAGTTAATGCAAGCAAAACTTCATTTGGCTTATTTGAAAGATCAGCCAGACTGACTTAACACAAGTGACTTCTTGCTTATGTCTCTGAAAATAAAAACAGAACTGAAATTGTTTCCCAGATTGTCTTCCCAGTAACCACTGCCCAATTCCCTTTCATTACAAAAAATTCCAGGATTATAACCAATCACTGTGGGAATGACTAGTCACGATATAAGCTGATGTATAAAATTCTGCCCCTGAGCCTTGCTGAGCATTTGATTTTGGTGCCCACAGTTTGCAAACTCTCTTTCAATGAGCACATGATGATCCATTTTAATAATTATTGCTTTGGGGCCTCCCTGGTGGTGCAGCGGTTAAACGCCCTGCTGTGGAGCTGTCGGCAGTGGACACGTGAGTTCGATGCCCGACCGGGGAGATTCCCACATGGCGTGGCAGATCTCTCCTGCCTCGCCCCCTGCTCCCCTCAGCAGTGTATTTCAGTCAGTCTGCCTGTTCTGCTCCCCACTCTGTCTCTGGTGAACCCTCTTGCCGCCCCACGCCTCTGGCCTGTACCCCAGCTTGTATGCATAAATAAATGATTCTTTAAAAAAAATTATTGCTTTGATGATTCATTGGTTCTTGCTTCTGTTATTGCTCAATTTCCACAATATAAATGTAAAAAAATCATCAATAAAATATCAGCCAATGGAATCTAATAGCACATTAAAAAAATACTTCTGAGTAAGTGGAATTTATTTCAAGAATGCAAGGGTGACCCAACATTACGAAGTCTATTAATATAATTCATCATATTAATACAGCTAAGGAGAGGAATCATATAATCATCTTCACCAGCTCAGAAAGGTCATTTTACATTATTTAATATTCATTCACATTAAGAGCACTCAATAAAATAGCAATTTATATATACATACATGAGTGTCCCAAAGTCCCAAAGGGAGCAGTATATTTTTTATTTAATGAGAAAACATGGAGAGGCTAAGAGAAGCAGGCCCCCCATCCTCACCAGGCTACAGAGGTGTGTAAGCGGGTTTAGCAGTACACAGGAGACAGAAACGAGAGGCCGGGTCATCTGTCTATAGGTGATATGATTTTATGTCTCAAAAACTCAAGCGAATCAAAAAAAAACTTCAAGGAGAAAATTTACCAGAGTAGCAGTTTATAGTGGCAACATTCCAAAGTCAACCAGCAAATCCTAGACCACAGAAAACCCTACAGGACACGTGATTTAGCTGTTTCAATACATAAGGGAATGACAAAGAAAAGACAGAGGAGGTGGAAGCTGTATATAAAAGAGTCCAACAGACAGATCCTTTCCTAACGAAATCCTAACAAAAATAATGACAAATGAAAAACAAGCTGGTGGGTGGGCAGCTCTGTGGCCGGGCAGGCGTCTGCTGCACTCAACTAACATCCGAGGGATTTCAACAACTTGGGCAAATTCATGTAGATAGATAAGCGCATGAACCACTGAGGCTTTAAAGCATGCAGATTTCAGGGGACTCTGATTTATTTGGGGGGGGGGACTAGATATTGGTATTAAAAAAACAGCTCCAGGTGATTCTAATGTATACCAGGGTGCAAGCTCCTTTAATAGAGGGGGGTCCCCACTATTAAACCCCTGGTGGCCTATGGGTTAAGTCCCAGCACTGTCACCAGAAGGCCTGAGTTCAATCCCCAGCCAGGGAGCTTCCCACAGGGTGCAGCAGACCCCTCCTGTCTCCCCACTGCTCCCCTCAGCAGTGTGTTTCAGTGGATCTGCCTGTTCTGCTCCCGACTCTGTCTCTGGTGGATCCTCTCACCACCCCACATCTCTGGCCTGCACCCCAGTTCTTGTATGCATAAATAAATATTGGGCCTCCCTGGTGGCTCAGGGGTTGAGACTCAGCCTATGAAGCTGTCTGCAGCCACTGCAGCATGAGTTCGATCCCGGCCAGGGAGCTTCCCACAGGGCGCAGCAGACCCCTCCTGTCTCCCCGCTGCTCCCCTCAGCAGTGGATTTCAGTGGATCCGCCTGTTCTGCTCCCCACCCTGTCTCTGGTGGATCCTCTCACCCCTGCACCTCTGGTCTGTGCTACATAAATAAATAAAATAAGCAATTAAAAAAATAGGTGGGGGATCCGGAATTCCAGCGTGGCTCAGAGTTCTCCGGCTCACACAATTCAACCCTCCTCCTGCTCCCTCTCCGTGATGGGGTAGGATGAAGCATGTCTGCCCCACTGGACCTCAGGCATAAGGAAGGGGGAAAAGCACACTTTATCCAAAAAAAGCAGCATTGTCTTGCTGGAAGACCTCCGTGTTGGATCTAGGGTCTGCGTAAGCCAGCTCTCCTCAAAGTAAAAATAACTTGCTAATTTGACAGCGTCCAGTGGAACCCATCCCGGCCACTGCCATTACATCAAGTTTATCCACAGCACCTTAGAATACAGTTGCGATGTTGACTGAAATTAATCTGCAGCGCTCAGGCTGGCTGATTCTCCCTCCGAGGCCCTGACAGCTTTCTGCATGTCACGCTGGCATCTGTTCAAAGGCGCCGCAGATGCCAGAGACGCTTATGTATCATCGCTCTTAGCAACGAAGACTGTGCTTAACTCTGTGCTTCAGATCGTGTTGGGGGGGATAAACCTCTGGAAATCGAGGCTAGATGGCAAAATTGAAGAAGGGGAAACCTTATGCCACTTTCTCTCAGTTTCTCCGCAGAGGACCCAGCCTGAGCAAGTAGGAACCACCGGCTCTGAACTGAGCCCAGAGGTCTGCTGGAGCCACAGGAGATGAAAATGTTGGGGGCCACCCAGAGGAAAGGGGAGCTCCAGCAGAAACCCAAAGCGCCAGGGATGCCAAGCTCCCTCACCCTTCTCCAAATACGGGCGGCTCAGTAATTCTGGCCAAGTCCACACTTCTCTGCCCTTAACCTGGTTTTTCAACCAATAAAATGTGATTCCTTTGTTCTCAACCCTGCTCTCCAAAACTGACATAGGCCCCTCCCTTTCTTTCTTTAGAAAGATTTCCTTATTTATGCGTAAAATGCATAGGCTGGGGTGTGGGTCTGCTAGAATCCAAAAGCTGCTTAAATCCCCATTCTGGCCCTGCAGTTCAGCCTTACCAATACAGAGCCCAGTTAGGCCAAGTCAATCAATTGAGCATTGACACCACAAAGGCGCCTCTTAAGTTAAACAAGAGCAGGATGCTTACATCTCCTAGGACATGAGCAGGCATTACGAGGCATGACCAGGAAAGCCTGGGGAGTTGTTGACTGGTGTATATCTCTACGTCCCAGAGAGTTTCAGCAAAACGCCTTGTTGAACGAGACAGGTGTCTAGAGTGAAGACCAACTTATCAAACTTTAAACAGTGGGCCATGAAACTGAACTATAAATTCAACTTGAATTCGCACACTCCTCTTCCCCAAAGTTTAGATAAACATACTTTCTTCCTCCTAATTGCTTTCTCCTTATCCTCGGACCCTGAGAAACTGACTCTGTAAAGTAAACTCTCGCTAAATAAAAAGGCCAGGCTCTGCCTGCCCGGCAGCATCCTGCCGTAACAGTTTGCTCCCCGACTCCCGTTGATCAGTGTGGTGTTGCTCCCAACGCAACACTGGGGTGCAGGCCAGAGGTGCTGGGGTGGGAGGACTCCCCAGAGACAGAGCAGGGAGCAGAGCAGGTAGATCCACTGAAATACACTGCTGAGGGGGCAGTGGGGAGACAGGAGGGGTCTGCGGCGCCCTGTGGGACGCTCCCTGGCCGGGGATCGAACTCGTGCTGCAGGGGCTGCGGACGGCTTCACAGGCTGAGACTGACCCCTGCGCTTAACCCCGGCCCCTCCCTTTCTTGGACTCGTAGGGAGATTTGAATTTACCTGCAGGATCCTTGGCAATCAGTTCCCAGTGATGCCCCTTTCTCTTCCCTGATCCACGGTCCCAGAAATCAGGGCGTGTGCCCGCGGCCGCTGCATGGCCATCGCGAAGGGACGCCCAGCGCGCAGCACGGACGGTGGGGCGGTCTGCTGCGCCAGGGTTGAACTGGGCGGCACGGCACCGATGAACAGCCGGATCAGGGAAGAGGCCGGACCGCAGTGGGCGTGAGGCCGCCAGCCGCCAGCAAGCCGAGCCAGAGGCAAGAGCGGCGCTGACCGGACCAGGCTGGCGCATGCGCCCGGGCGGACTCGCGGTCTCAGGGTGGTCGCGGGGCTGGGAGGAGAGACCGTGTGGCTGAACGGCAGGGAAAGGCTGGGAGGAGCAGCGCAGGGCCCTGCAGGCAGCGCACAGGGGAGCGGGGAAGGGCGAGGAGGACAGCGCAGAGACGCGCCTCGGGGTGCGCGGTGGCCGCGCCTGGCTCTCGAGGTGCCTGAGCGGACCTCACCTGGCGTCCCTCGTGCTCCCGGACAGGGCCCTGGCTGCAGGCTCCCGACTCGCTGAGCCACACGGAGCTTCACCCATATCCGGCGTGGTCCTCGCTCTCCCCTCCTGCCCCACGTGCAGCGGGCGGAGCGGAGCCCAGCCCCGGGGCGGAGCATGCCCCGCGTCCTGTGCCCTTGCCGGGAGCCAGTTAAGTCTCCCTGGATTTGCATTTGGGTCCGACTGGTGCTCCCCTCACTGTTCACCCCCTGAATCTGCCCTTGAAGCTCGCTTTGGCCCGTCCTCACTGCTCACGCCTTAGTGCAAGTGGGAAATCCTTCAGGGGCTCTCCCGGGCTCCCGATCTTCACTTCGCTCTTCCCTCTTCCCAGCTGTTCTTCTCCTGCACTTCTGGAAATCAGCTGAACTTCCATTCTGATTGTCACTCCCCTGCTGAAAACACATACACAGGGCTTCTTGGAGGACTGCCAGTTTAGTCAGACTCCTTAGCCTGGCGACTAAGGCCTTTTATAATCTGACCTCCATGGCCATCTTCAGACTCACTCCTGACACTTCTGCCTGGTGTTCTATGCCCCAGCCCCATGCATCACCTAGAAGCTCTTGGAAAGCCCATCTGGCCCTGCCTTTGGGCCTCTGCCCTGTGTCCTATCCATGAGGAAAGCCCTCACCCTCTAGCCCGTCCTCTTTTAGGACATGTGTGGCCCCTTGGGAAAGCTCCTGCACAAGCTGTGCCCCACTGCAATGAAAGTGCTTCCTTGCTTGTCCCTGCCCTTCCATCCCAGGCAGCTCTGGGCTCAGAGCGTGCAGCACAAGACTCGGGCAGGGGGCACTGGACAAACTCACTTGTTGAGTGAATAAATGAAGATGCAAGATCCACAAAGGTGTTGAAAACCAGGTCAATGGGTTAGAACAGCTACCAGGCAAACTACAAGGCTATATGGGGCCCAAGACTTGACCCAGAGGTGTCGCTTTGTTGTACGCCACGCCGCAGGCGCAGTGGCCTTTGGATAAGGCTGGAGTGGAGACGCCTCATCCGCTCCAGACCGGGGCTGAGACAGCTGGCGCAGCTTGCATCGTCCAGCAGGCTGGTTCTGGCCAGGCTGGTTCTGGGGCTGACCCAGACACCAGAAACTCTTTTCCCTCTGACTCGTCCTGTGGGGGCTACAGACGCCTGCGTCTTCCAGCCCAGGGGGATGGGTTCGTGCAAGCGCTACAGGAAATCAGAGTCCAGCGTCGCTCTGGGCTGCTTGGAATCCCAGAGACGGCCAGCCGCCCACAGCTTATCTCAGTCTGCATTTAGATGAGGTGCCGACACATTTCCAGGCTTCATTTGACTGCATCTCAAGCATCCTCCAAATTGAGGGGCATTTTTCAAATTCCCTTGAAGTTTGTGAACAAGAATCTCCGAGGAGGCGTTGCTGTCTTTGCCCCTGATTTGTGAGGCCGCACTAGCTCGCAGCTCTCTGCAGGCGCCCGGCGCTAAATTAATAACAAATGATGTGGAGCTGACAGGTAGGTGAACACGGAGAGTGCTGCGATATTAAAAAAAATCTCCATCTATTATGTAGTACAATGGGCTTCACTTTGTCAGCTTTTGCCTGTAGGTATCTTGATTTTACTTAAATATTTTGCTCACATCTTTTTAACCCAGAGAATGGAAACATAGCCCTCAGCATGTCTCCGGCAGCCTCGGCAGCACCGAGCAATAGCAAACTTTGCCAGTTATTTGGGATGATGTGAAAATGCACTGAATAAAATAAAAAGGATAAACACACTTTCCTGGTGGAAGAATGGCCGGCTCTGGCTGGAAGGTGGAAGGGGCTGTATTTGGGACAGAGGCAGCTCTATCGTCTCGCAAGCACATTCATCCAACGCTGACAGCCTCAAAATCAGGGCACTTCCCATCACCAGCAGTATTGAAGCAAGAGCAGGTCATCTGCCAAGAATTCCTTGGAAATGATTCTTAGCAGGCACGTGGGATATGGGTAGAAGTATTTGCAGTGTGGGAGCACGTGGGACCAGGCTGTGCCATACATTCCATTGCAGTGCAGCATTTATTTTTTTTTAAAGATTTATTTATTTACGCATACAAGCTGGGGTACAGGCCAGAGGTGTGGGGCGGCGAGAGGGTTCACCAGAGACAGGGCGGGGAGAAGAACAGGCAGATCGACGGAAATACAGTGCTGAGGGGAGCAGTGGGCGAGGCAGGAGAGGTCTGCTGTGCCATGTGGGAATCTCCCTGGCTGGGGCTCGAACTCGCGTCGCCGCTGCCGACAGCTCCACAGCTCAGTGCCTAACTGCTGTGCCACCAGGGGGGCCCAGCCATACAGCATTTCTTTAAGCATGTTTATCATGGAAAATTCAAACGTGCACAAGTAGAGAGAATAATATCACGAACCCCTAGGACCGATCACCTGTCCCAACAACTGGAAAATTTCTTTCAAAGAGCAGCACTGTGTTACAAGGAGACGTGGCCAGTTCCGCCGCAGCATGGGGCGAAGCCTGAAGCCCCCACGATTCTATTTCTCAGGCACATGGGTCATCTTTCCCATATGTTTTGAGGGGAGGTTCCTGGTATAAATCAAAAGAGAAGACTTGGGCTGGTGTCTGCCCCCGACTTTGCAGTGCACATTGCGCTCCCCTGCTGGATCCAGCTCCTGGAGAGCTGTGACTGCCTGCAGGCTGGGGGGGGATTCCATTTCCACGCGCTTCCTTTGTTTGCTTCCACAGAATCACACCTGCCCGGTGTGAGCAGCTACAGGGGATGGCAACAAATAGGAGAAGCTCTAACCATGACTGGCCCCCACCCAGAGGTGCACACTTCCTGAGGTTGTACTGTTCTTGAGGTTATACTCTTCCTGAGGTTGTATGCTTCCTGAGGTTGTACTGTTTCTGAGGCTGCACACTTCCTGAGGCTGTACTCTTCCTGAGGTTGTACTGTTCCTGAGGTTGTACTGTTCCTGAGGTTGTACCCTTCCTGAGGTTGTACTATTCCTGAGGTTCTACCGTTCCTGAAGTTGTACTTTTCCTGAGGTTGTACTGTTCCTGAGGCTGTACGCTTCCTGAGATTGCACTCTTCCTGAGGGTTGTACCCTTCCTGAGGTTGTACTGTTTCTGAGGCTGTACGCTTCCTGAGGTTGTATGCTTCCTGAGATTGCACTCTTCCTGAGGTTGTACCCTTCCTGAGGTTGTACTCTTCCTGAGGTTGTACTGTTCCTGAGGCTGTATGCTTCCTGAGATTTCACTCTTCCTGAGGGTTGTACCCTTCCTGAGGTTGTACTGTTTCTGAGGCTGTACACTTCCTAAGGTTGTATGCTTCCTGAGATTGCACTCTTCCTGAGGTTGTACCCTTCTTGAGTTGTACTCTTCCTGAGGTTGTACTCTTCCTGAGGTTGTACTGTTCCTGAGGCTGTATGCTTCCTGAGACTGCACTCTTCCTGAGGTTGTACCCTTCCTGAGGTTGTACTGTTCCTGAGGTTGTACTTTTCCGGAAGTTGTACTGTTCCTGAAGCTGTACGCTTCCTGAGATTGCACTCTTCCTGAGGCTGTACACTTCCCGAGGTTTTATACTTCCTGAGGTTGTACTCTTCCTGAGAAGTCCCACATGGGAAGCCCCAGATCCTAGCTCATCCTCCTGCCCTTGGGCTTCTACAGTTGCACCAAGGTGCTCCTTTTTCTCACCTTTCCTCACAGAGATTGATCCTTCTCTTTCAATGAGTTCGTTTCCTGCCTGGGTCCTTGAGCCTAGAATGCCAGTGGGGTCCAGGAAAGCACACTGTTTGGACCCTGGAGGAGTTCCAGGATGTTACAAGCTGAGTCCAGCACCCACAAGGCGGCCCACACCCCTCCCTTCTCCAGTCTGTTCTCTGAGGCCCGCGGAGGCCAAGGCTCCCGTCCACTCCGAGGTCCGACCTCAGCTCTCAGCTGACGGGCATGATTGAAGCTGAAGACCTCAAGCTTGAGTCTCCCTTCACCCCAAGGCGCGCCCTTGGTTCCATGTGGACCTAGAGAATTAAAAAGTTTTGCACTAGTGGCCTGCATTAAAAATCAGAAGATTTTACGTAAAAGCCCAGATTTCTGGCTCTCCTTGAGGAATAGGGCAAACTGGAAGCTCCGTGCATTCGTCTGGGGCTCCTGTCCTGGAAGGGGGTGCTCTCCCTGGTGGCACAGACATCTATCTTGAACCCCCTAAAACTAAGGCTGTGAAGTCATCGCCTTTAACTCTTACGCCCCCAAACCATTCCTCTCTCTTCCATTTCTTTCCTGGCCCGTGTTGTTGAAGCCATGACCCCTGATTTAAACCCTCAAGGAAGAATGGTATTTCCCTGACAGCCCTGCTCTGGAGTTCTCTGTGGTGCAGGGAAGCTGATCCCTTCTCATTACCCACTCCCAGAGCATTCAAACTGCCCCCAGCCCTGCAGGGAGCCTTTCGAAGGGATCATTACCTAGCAAGGTCTTGTTCTGACCTGCCTGTAAATCCCCAGCGCTTTGAAATGACTGGTGCTTCTTAGCGAAGGTCTGTGCTCAGCCTCCAGTCGGGCATCGAGAAACAGGAGTGGCTTCATTCTTCCGGGACACGTGACTCCATGCCTGGAATGCCCAAATGACTTCCACAGACTCTTGTATTAGTGGGGATCAGTGGGGCATCTTAAAGCTTTGTGCATGCTAAGGGTCGCAGTGTACAGATCAATGGCACTTTGAATAATTTACTTCTTTTTTTGTTAAAGATTTATTTATTTATGCATCCAAGCTGGGGTGCAGGCCAGAGGCGTGGGGGCGGCGAGAGGGTTCACCAGAAACAGAGCGGGGAGCAGAACAGGCAGCGCGACGGAAACACACTGCTGAGGGGAGCAGAGGGCGAGGCAGGAGACGTCTGCTGTGCCCTGTGGGAATCTCCCTGGCCCGGTGTCGAACTTGCGCGAACTTGCGCCACCGCTGCTGACAGCTCCACAGTGCAGTGCTTAACTGCTGCGCCACCAGGGAGGCCCTTGAATAATTTACTTCTAAGGTGACCTGACCTTGGCGTCTCCCGGGTCACTTCTATCCGTCCTCTTGCTCAAGGTCCCCTGGTCCAAGGCGAGAGGCAAGGCTGTCGGGAGCCCAGGAACCAGCTACCATCGTGGTCATCTCGGAAAATGCAGCCTGTGCAGCCACAGGCGTGCGCAGCCCTACTGCAGGGAGGCTAAGCTGGCCCCGGACCCTCACCTACCATGCCCCAGGCACCAGCTCAGCATCAGGCACCCCTCAGTGAAATCTGCCCAGGTAAGGCTTAGGCTTTTGAACACCAGTCTGTGGGGGGGGGGGGGGGGGGGGGAGGCAGTCCCCTGGGAATTGAGGTGTTGAGTTGTTTGACTCGGGACCCCGCTGGCTCTCTTGTTGGACGACTGAGTGCAGGGGCCTCGGGGCACAGTCTGGAACTGGGAGTGGATCCCGGGTTTCTTGGCTGCATCCTCTGTGCCTGCCTCCCTTTAGTCACCACCCCTGCGGCGATGTTCACACTTGCAGTAAGTCTGGGAGTGGGGTGAGGGAGCCACCAAAGGCAGAGAATGCAAGACGGACTGGACCCTTCCTCCTCTGTAAGCCGTGCTCTGGTTGGAAGCTGAATGAGTTTCCAAGCCTGTTTCCTAACCAGAGACTTTAGCATGCAGAGGCATCAACATAATGTCTCTGGGGAGCCCTCTCGCCGCCCCACACCTCTGGCCTGCACCCCAGCTTATATGCAACAATAAATAAATCTTTAAAAAGAAATTTCCTTTTGTATTCTCTGGCCCTCTCACTTCAAGCTAGTAATAATGCCTTCACAAATGCACAGCGCGGGCAGGCGCTGGGAGCAGGCCCCCAGCAGGTCCTCGGTCTGGGCTGCTGTTTGGGACGCGGCCAGCGGAGGTCAGTATGGGACCGCGAATGCAGCGGCTGCGCCCGGGAAGGCCGTGAAGGCCGGGAAGGCCAGCTCCCCGCCTCGCCAGCCTCAGCCAGCCTCCGTCAGCCTCCCCTCCTCCTGCTGCAGTTTATAAAATTGAGAACTAGCCGGCGGATTTAATTTCGATGGCGAATCACCTATAGACAAGAGGACAATCAAACCCATACTGCTAAGCAGAGGGGCCGAGATAATGAAGCTGTTACCTGCGTTTAGCGAGAGGCGCGCAGGGCGCAATCGCCCGCTCTTGTCCTGCGCGGGGCGCGGTCTCTTGCTTGGCGCAACCTGCAAGTGTCCAGGAAGGGGCTGATGAGTGGCAGTGCGGTTTCTTTTCCTTTGAAAATTAGAAAACAAACAAACCTCAAAACAACTGAAGCAGGGGCCTCCCCGGTGGCGCAGCGGTTAAGCGCTGCGCTGTGGAGCTGTCAGCAGCGGTGACGCGAGTTCGATGCCCGGCCAGGGAGAATCCCACATGGCACAGCAGACCTCTCCTGCCTCGCCCGCTGCTCCCCTCAGCAGTGTGTTTCTGATCTGCCTGTTCTGCTCCCCGCTATGTCTCTGGTGAGCCCTCTCGCCGCCCCACGCCTCTGGCCTGTACCCCAGCTTGTATGTATAAAAAAAAAAAAAATAAATCTTTAAAAATATTATTTATTTATGAAAAAAAAAAAAAACAACTGAAGCAACCCGGCGCTCTAATGGGGTAGGCGTTTCAGGGGGGCTGGAGGCGCGGGGTGGGAGGCACTGCGCCCACCGCCCAAAGTCCAGATTCTCCCTTCACCAAGTCACCTTCCTCTGACCCTGACACTCCACCGACTGCCGCCGCCTGCCCCCGGCCCTCTGGGACCCCGCTCTGGCCTTACCGTCTGCGCTTGTTCTTGTTTTGCTCAGTTCATCTGTTCTCGGATTTCCCCGCCCAGGCGATGGTTTCCCAGACTCCTCCTTCCCGCGGCCTTGTCTGTGTCCGCCCTAGTCCGGGCCAGCCCAGGCCCCTGCTGGACTTGGGATTTCAGCTCAGCCTCTGGGTCACACCACCGTGTGGGCTTGCAGAGGGCCTGCGGGCCGAGGGGTGCCACCTACACAGCTGTGGGGTTCTGCGGGAGGAAGGGTTTCTGTGCCCTCACCGTGGCCACCGCAAAGCCGGCTCTCGACAGCTGTGGGGGTCTGGTACAGCTCTAGGGGTGTGTAGAGTGCCCTGATGACTGGGGGTCACTGCGTGCACCCCCTGAATTTGTTTGCTCGGGCTTTGAACACACAAGTTAAGCTGGGTGGCTTAAGCAGATTTCACCCCTCCAGTCCTGGCGGCTGGGCATTTGGACCGTCTAACAGCTGTGTCCGGGGGTGCCTGTCCGCTGCTAACAGGCGACTGTCTTTTCCCTGTGGCCCTGCGAGACTGGTCTCTGTGCCCTGTCTGCGCCCCCACCCCCTTGTCCCTCTGGGGCCCCCGTACTTCCTCTGCCTATAGTCACACCCATGAGTTAGATCAGCCTCCACCAAGCGTCCCCCGTTTTAACTCAATCACTGCTGCGAAGGACGCCATCTCAAATGCAGTCACTCCTGGAGGTCCTGGGGTTTGGGTTGCTGGCATATAAATTCCAGGGGCACGCTCAGCCCATCACCCCTTTCCACCCCTCCTTGATCTAGGTCAAGATGGGCCACTCTGGGAGGTGGATTATTTATTTGACTGAAATTTGTCCCCCAATTTCCTTCTCTTCTCTAGGCCTTTCTGAGTGGGGTGCTGAGAATTCCAGGGCCCCCCAGGGCTCTTCTAGATGCCAGGGAGCCTCATGGGGCACAGCGCCCTTGGTTGTTTACCCCAACCAAGCCTGCCGTTTATCACGGGGTTTCGATGGCTGTAGCCCACCCCTCCCGGTCTCTTCACATGCAGCCTCAAGCTGCAGAGATGCAGTTTAAAGAAATTCTCTACCGAGATGCTCTAAAGTTAATTTATTGAAAATGGAGTTAACGCCAAAATAATTGAATCGAGCGTCGTTTTTGAGGCAGCACAATCAGCTTGAACTTTTTACTACTAAAACGTAAAGCAACCTGCTTGAATAAATAATGTGCACTAAATATCCTAAGGTGCGTGAGCAACTTCATCATGCTCCTGTTCGAAAATTTAAGAAGCATAGCTAAATAAAAGGAAGAAAAATCCGTCAGAATCACTTACTTCTCTCTGGGAAAATCATACGCTAAGCCCTGTTTTTCAACAAAGGGAGCACATCTCAGTAGCAAGGAAGAAAACCGCTCTTCAGTGGTAACTTCATGGAATTTATGAACACCTCTGTTCAATCACATCTTCAAGAAAGGTTTGGGGGGCACCGCACAGCCGCGGCTGTCCGGGGCTGGAGATGCAGCTGGGAGCACATCGGCGAGCCCCGACCCCGCACTGCAGCAAGAAGACACGGAGAAATAGCAAAGCCACTTCCACCAACTTCCAGATGGACAATCTGAGCAGTCAGCTAGCTGCATCTCCCTTTTGTGCCAGGATCTAAGATTGTTAAGCAGAATTACTTGATTTTTTTCCTGGTGAAAAAGAGAAATCACTAAGATCGAGTAACATGTCAGTAGACAAGCATTCTGCTTTAGCTTATGGGGAGTTCTGTGCATCCGCTGGTTTCTTTCCTGCCCACACGCCTTTGAGAAATACATTTTGTGCAGAAAGACGCCACTGAGACACCACTTAAAGATTTAATGCTCCGCTTAAAGCAGGTGCATTTTAGACCTTGCCACCTGCACCATCCCTGCAGGAGTCTCAGACCTGCTTGTGGGCACTGCCCCTCTGCAGGTGGACACGTCCCCCGAAGCTGTGGGGGACAAGTGGCCAGAGGGGACACCACCTCATCTGCTCCCCACAATTCTGATACTGTCAAGTAATGTCCCACCAAGCATGGTCCTCAGCACATCGCAATTTCCCATGGAAATGGACAATTTGAAAACAATAATTAATTTGGCTTTGCTGGTACCCAAGAGACTTCTGGGCGACAAGAGATGAGTCTCGGGCTTTCGGTAGAATGGTGACAAGAACACAGAGGATTTCCCGGGGTAGGCTTCCTGTTGGTTTGTAAGGAAACCCATATGACACATCTATAATGTCATTGTGCAACGTGACTTCCATAAAGAATTATAAAAAAGATAAAAGGGCCTCCCTGGTGGTGCAGTGGTTGAGCGCTGCGCTGTGGAGCTGTTGGCAGCGGCGATGTGAGTTCGACTCCCGGCCGGGGAGATTCCCACATGGCGCGGCAGACCTCTCCTGCCTCGGCCGCTGCTCCCCTCAGCAGTGTACTTCTGATCTGCCTGTTCTGCTCCCCACTCTGTCTCTGGTGAACCCTCTCGCTGCCCTACGCCCCTGGCCTGTACCCCAGCTTCCATGTATAAATTAAAAAACAAATGCTTCTAAGAAATCATTTTGAAAAAAAAAAAGATAAAAGCCTCACTTGTTAGTGCTAATACAGGATTTAAAGAAAGTGAGAATGGGGGATGGTAAGACCGGGGGAATGGAGAGCTGGTTTTCTGCTGACCAAGGTCAGGTCCAGGGAGCTGCTTCTCAGGAATTCGCCGCAATGGGGTTCTGTCCCCCCAGTCACCCCACCACAGCTTCTGCAGTCCTTGTTCACGGCAGCCTCGAGGCCTCTCCTGAACTCTCTCCCTGCTTTTCTCTTGAGCAGAACGCAAAAATGCTTCCATTAGCAGGCAAGCATCGTGGTTGGTGATGTCAGGTCCGGGGCGTCTGCTTTTGAAGCTGACCAAGGCTTCACCCCTTTGCTGCGACAAGGTGAGGCTTCGCTGGGGTAATGAGAGCAATTTTGCTGAGCTACTTGTCACGGCTAATCAGCTCGGCCGCCTGATGGGAAGAGGCAACCTCGCCAGTCCCCTCACACAAGCCTTGTTATGAGGTGTGTTTGCCTCCAGCATCTTTAGGAGCTCAGGTTTCAAATACTGATTGGTGCAAGTCACTTTGGCATCTGCCGCTCTGTTGTTTTCAGGGTCCTACTGCCAGAGGGGCCGCCTTCAGATGACTTGTTTTCCTTCTGCAGCTTCTCCTTTATCCCACTTGACTGAGAGTATATAATGTCATAGAGCAACGGGACTTCCGGAAAGAAGTCACAGCCTCGCCTTAGTCCAAGAGCTTGCTGGAGCTAGAGAAACCTTCTCCTTTCCTTCCATCTCACCTGGAGATCCTGAAGAGCAGGCAAAAGCCTTTTTGTGCAGGCTGGTGTCACTGAGGAGGGAAGGAACTTGAAAGGCACACAGAAAAATGTCCTATCTTATGGGAAGTTCTTGGAAAGGAAGGATTTATCTTTCATCGCTGTGAGCCTTGTTATAGTTGCCTCACTATACTTCACCATCCTCACCACCATCATCATCCTCCCCATCACCATCCTCCCATCACCATCCTCTTCATC